>CM055896.1:89225498-89242998 GCA_029582155.1 Panopea generosa
CCCACACCACTACTACTACTTCTACTACTGACACCACTACTACTACTACTACTACTATTGACACCACCACTACTACTTGTACTACTACTTGTACTACTACTATTTCTACTACTGACACCACTACTACTACTACTACTACTACTACTACTACTACTACTACTACTACTACTACTACTACTACTGACATCACCACTACTACTACCCACACCACTACTTCTACTACTACTTCTACTACTGACACCAATGCTACTACTACTACTACTACTATTGACACCACTACTACTACTACTACTACGACTATTACTACTACTACTACTACTACTACTACTACTACTACTGCTACTACTTCTACTACTGACACCACTACTACTACTACTACTACTACTACTACTTCTACTACTGACACCACTACTATTAATACTGACACCACTATTACTACTACTACTACTTCTACTACTGACACCACTACTACTACTTGTACTACTACTACTACTTCTACTACTGACACCACTACTACTACTACTGACACCACTACTACTACTTGTACTACTACTACTACTACTACTACTACTGACACCACTACTACTACTGACACCACCACTACTACTACTACTACTACTACTACTACTACTACTACCCACACCACTACTACTACTACTACTACTTCTACTACTGACACCACTACTACTACTACTACTACTATTGACACCACTACTACTACTAGTACTACTACTACTACTACTACTACTACTACTACTACTACTACTACTACTACTACTACTACTACTACTATTACTGCTACTTCTTCTACTACTGACACCACTACTACTTCTACTACTACTTCTACTACTGACACCACTACTACTAATACTGACACCACTATTACTACTACTACTTCTACTACTGACACCACTACTACTACTACTACTACTACTACAACTACTACTACTACTACTGACACTACTACTCTTCTACTACTACTATTACTACTACTACTACTACAAGGTAAATACGTAATAATAAATAATTATAATCATGATGATACTAATTAAGACTTTCATTAACGAGAGAACTCATTTAAATACATTCAATCTTCCATGAGGCCCTCAAAATCAATTATTCAACAATATAGCTGTATTTTCAAACCAGGAAAATGATTTGTTTTTTTAATTATACAGTTTGTATGTCTGACTGAATTGTACATGTACATATAACGTATGTCACATAAAATAATATAAAAGCACAATATGTCGTTGTATATTATTTGTTCGGCTATGTGATTTAAATAAGAATTGTGCATGGCTGCAGGTATACTGTTGAATATTTGCAAGTGAAATAGAGTTGATGAACGGCATTAAACGAATTAACATATTGTGAGAATAATAATGTATATATTTAACGCACATTAAGCAATGCACATCAATTGTATAATACACAACGAGACACATTTACTAGATTGTAGTTTGTGGCGTTTAAAGTCGGTTTCAACAATCTTGCAGTCATGATAGTATATGAAGGGGCGTATATCGTGACACATGATGTAGTACCCACTCTGCCTGTGATACTGACATCGGTCCGAGTAGTTTTATATTCTCTATATATTCTGAATATTAAAAAAAGAATACAAACATTATGAAACTATTTTGTAAAAAAACAAACGGAGGTTGAACCGACAGACGGAGGTTGGACCACCAGACGGAGGTTGAACCACCAGACGGAGGTTGAATCGCCAGACGGCGGTTGAATCACCAGACGGAGGTTTGAACCACCAGACGGAGGTGGAACTACCAGACGGAGGTGGAACAACCATACGGAGGTTTGAACCACCAGACGGAGGTGGAACCTCTGGACGGAGGTTGAACCAGCGGCTTCCTACCTAATAAATGCCATGATACAGCTTTTATGTCCGACAACGGGCAGTCTTGGGTTTGATCCTCACAAAGGAATTGGTTAGCAAGTTGAGTTAGATATCAAGACTGATTTTTAATATATACTGCATGTATTAATTAAGGTTGCTTACAATAAAGCTCATAAACTCATAATTCTATTTTGAAATTATATTTTTTTTCTTCAGGTACCGATAATTTCAAATGTGTCAACGGTATGATGGACCCTGCCTGGAAAATACGACTGGACATTCTCCACAAAATACATGGGTATGAATGTGATGGTGATTCTTCATCATCGGATTCGGAAACGGAAACAGGAATCGCAGGTACAAACGGAACACCTCGGTCTCTTGGGAGTGATGACTCATCCATTCTGACTTCACCGAGGGCAAACCTACTTTGGGACCATGGATTTGATGTGTCAGAAACAGATCAAGATGTGAAATCCCCTGTCGAACGAGCGTTAGAATGGAAACGATTTAATAAAACAGATGATGATAAGCTTAAAGCTGACAGAAAGGTAACAGATATAAGTCGACTAAGAATTCAAGAGATTGCAAATCATATTCAAGATATGAATTCCACTGCAAACGAGCAGCAAAGTGAGAATATGATGAACAGTCCCCGAAGTCTACCTGACTTAGTTTCTTCCACTTCTTCATCTTACAATAATAATCAATTTGAAAACAAGCTATTATATGTAAATGATTCCCCGCCTCCATCGTTACCAGATTCAGATCCACCGTTATTGGATTTAACAGATGAACCTCCACCTCTGCCATGCACGAGCCCGCCCACCCTACGTTATATAGCTGATACTAATATTCCAGATTCCGATGACACCGTATACACATACTACCCGGATATAGATGGTACGAAGAGAGACAATGAATCAATTTTACAAACGTCGAAATTGTACTCAACGCCAGTAAAAGCCTGTATTTTTAAAGATACATTTGGGCAATCCAGCGACCCCGAAAGTATAACAGAAGATACAACAAACGATGAGAATACTTTTGAAGATACATTTGGGCAATCTAACGATCGCAAAAATATGCCAGAAGATATAACAAACGATGAGAATACTTTTGAAGATACATATGGGCAATCTAACGATCGCAAAAATATGCCAGAAGATATAACAAACGATGAAAATACTTTTGAAGATACATTTGGGCAATCCAATAATCGTGAAAGTATAACAGAAGATACAACAAACGGTGAGAATAATTTTGAAGATGCATTTGGGCAATCCAATGACCCCGATAATATAACAGAAGATTCAGTAAACGACAAGCATGACTACATATTGAAACACGAAGACTTTGCAGGACTTATATCTGATACAGACAGCGAGTTGACAAAAGATAAAAAGCAACATGTTTTACATGAGGAAGATGCGATTATTAATATCGAAATGAATAATGATGAAACAAACCAATGTGAAAATATGAGTGAAACTGCGGAACCACAATTTGAGTCAATTATTCAATCACTCAATCTAACCCATACCCAGGACCTTTCTTCTGATCAAATGGAAGATGTTGAAGCTGAATTTGAATCAATATTACAATTATTAGACCTTGCTCATACCCAGGACACATATGTAGAAAGATTTGCTGGTCGCAGAGATACGTACGGCTTTATACTGTCTCCGATAGGGGAAGCACCGTCTCCATCCCCGTCATCGTTCTCCGGTTATAGTGGCATATCATGTGCATCGCCTGACCCCTTCAGCAACTTTAGAATGTCTCCAAGCCCTCGGGGTGTATCTCCGGATTCTTTCTCTACTTTCAGAATGTCACCGGGACCAAGGGGAAATATGTCAGATTTGGATCTTAGCAGTCTGGCGATATCTGGTAATATTGATATTGAAAATGAACAGACAGTACCAATTTACCAAACTGTCCATGCAAAGAAAGCGTTCGTCATACCAGATGGATATGGATGGGACAGTGAGGATGATCTGTTTAGCTCACTTGGCAGCAGTGGAGAATGGGATGCGTTTCAGAACGGACTGAGTAGCCCACCTGTATCTACGGCTTCAGTAAATCTTACTCAGTTTGGAACTCACATATCAGGTTGGAGACACCCTGACACTGTCATATACGAGGAACCTGAGGTAACGTCCTTAAGCGATGATTCGAACAGTACAATAGAAGGAGAAGAACAGCTTGATAATAATTATAATAGCTCGTCTGAAAGTGATACTGACGATACAATTGATGACGACTCTCCGAGAGTAGAAACGACTTACGATCGTATTGACTACAAAGCCGAACTAGAAGGGAATGAAAAAGAAAGCAATTTTAAAGAGTTCTACATAGATAACTCTATTCAAGAATACTCTAATTCAGAGGAGAATATTTATACAGAAGGGTGTGAATTAATTTGTCGGAAGAGGCAAGATGAGAACAATATTCGAGAAGACACTGATGTGATTGGACACAATTCAACTGTAACTGTATCAAGTCTTAACGGGAGTATAACACCTGATCAATATACGATTGAACAATTGTCGTCTTGTGACAGTGAACACGAACAATATGTTGAGGATGACGATGGGAATGAAAATAATAAGATACTTGTCAATACGTATCATGCAGAGCTAAATGAAACAAATGACAGCATTGATGTTGAACTGGAGATACAACAGTCAGCCGCCTTTAAAATGGCCACAAACGAAAATTTCCAAAATATAAACAAGGAAGTAGTTGGAATTATAGACCAAGACCCGGGACAGTTAAAAACAGCTGAAAGTATATTAAGTAATGGGATAACTAACAAAAGTAACATACCATCAGTGGAGATAAGAGAGAAACAAATTAACATTCCTGCAATAAACTTGCAAAAAGCTATGTATACGTCTGACGAAGGTCCCGACTCATCTGATAGTAATGAAGATGCAGAAGATGAGTACAGTGAAAGCGACGACAACGCAAAAGGAAGTTCATGTTTACAATTAAAGGAAATGGACATGTTGAGAATACAATGTGAGAAAAGTGTTGATGAAAACCGGTTGTCAAATAGGCAATATGAACAAAAAGAAGAAAACATACACGTTAAGGAATTCATATCACCCCGATCTGCTAAAATTCTTCTTGGAAGTATGTTTCCCGGTGAAAGCGACTCCTCATATACGTCCTCTGAAGACGAAAATGAAGACGGTGAGGAATCTGGGCTTGATCAAAATATGTCAAGCTATGGTTCAGGGGTACGTGTGACACAATATACTTCAGATGATTCGGATGCACACAGCGAAGGGAAGGCTCACTCTAACATGAGACATAAACTAGTGTCATTTAGAAAAGAGAGTGACATTTCTCCGGGAGAAATATTGTGTTCACAAACACCTGACAGTGAAACAGACAGGAACGTTTACACTCCTAGTTTAAGCATTCAGAGTCCTTTAGATTTTGCTGTATTCGGTTCAAAATTAGATATGTTGAACAATACTGGAGGAATAAGGTCACCGCGAGTGTTTGGACGATACTATTCAGAGTTGGACAAAACTGTTACCGATAATGTAGCGAAACCTCGTGACATAAAATCGGTGTATTCTGAAGGTACGAAATATGCAGCTGAAGAACCTGATCACGAACAAGACAGTTCAGATGATGATTCGCTAGAGGATCTTGACAACTCGTTTAAAAACGTTGTTTTCTTGCATAAAAATAAAGTTGCAGACGCCAGTTTATCCACAGGCAAAGCAATGAAACAAGTAGAGACTAAATCTGATAGTGTAGGGAATTTTGAAATGGGTTGTAGTTATAGTGAAAACACAAAAACTGAAGATTTCAATGAAAAGCATATCCCTGAGGCTAAAACTGATTTATGTGAACAAAAATCACACACTCATAGGGAATCGTTAATTGAATCAGAAGTACATATCAATACAAACGTTGATTATTCATCAGAAAATTCTAATGAGCATGCTTCTATGCCTCAACTTGCAAAGGAATGTCATAAAAACGACATTAAGTCACAACAAACACCGATGAAAATAAAGGTTTCACATCTTACTCGGCAAGACTCGACCAGAAATAGGATTAAACGTGGATACGTTCATCAATTGTCAGAAATATTTAGTAAAACAAATAACCAGGAAAATGAAAATAGCGATATAAGAATAAAGAAAACGAAGAAAGATAATAAACAAAACCAACGACCAGAAACACCAAAGTTGCTGACGGCAAAAGATAACCTCATAATTGAAAAAGCAGAACAAGATAATGGAACGATGATGGAGGAAAATGAACCTATTGATGAAAGTTTGGGATTCGAAGTTTCTCCGTTCAAGAAAGTGGACACCTTTGATGATACATCAGAAAACTATGAAAGTATGTTATGTGATACAGCAGTGCATGAGGAAGACTTTGAAAGTGAGACTAGTGACACTGAATCGGATACGCATGATTACCATGAATTAACTGTGTATGAACAAAAGTTGAGACACGTGGAAACTGGACTTCCCGATAATGATGATGATGTTAACGACAACAATGATGATGATGATGGTGATGATGTTGATGATGATGATACTGGTGATGATTATGATGGTGATGGTGATAGTGGTGACGACAATGATGAACATAAAGGTGACCATAATTCCGATAGTTATGATAAGAACGGCATATGTGAAGTTGCAAGCATGCATGGCACAGGAGAGTTTAAACCTCACAATGATATTATTTACAATAGAAACGAATCGCCTGATGAAGAAGAAATAGAAGAATATAAAGCAAGAGACTGTAATTCTGACCAAAGTGAAGACGAAGAATTATTAGAAAAGAAACATGCCGTCGGTCATGATGGTTGTGATAATACAAATGATAATAAAAAGACAACACATAATGAATATTTAGTTAAATTAAACACACCTGTTAGTTGTGAAACTGGTGGCAGGGAAATCAAAATGACAAACAGAAATAAAACAGCATACTCTCAATGCTTAGAAGATTGTACCTCCAATGACCACCCACTTGATACCTGTCAAGCGTTGTCAACAGATGGACAGCAATTATCTGAGAATAATAACAATAAGCCGGAAGATACAGATATAACTGATAGTTTAACAAAAGACGAAATGAGAACATATCGAGATTCAAACTTGTCAAGTGGATTATGGAGACCCAATAGTACCCGAGATCAGAAATTGAAATCAAAGTCTGACGCGTACTTATATAAATCATGTACTGCGGGGGAATATAAGGAACATCATTTAAGTGCATATGAAATGTTTGCTCGTATCGGCTACCCATCCATATCAAAATACAATCTTCACAATTCTATGGAAAACATTACAGAAGACGGACATTTACGTGTTGGATTAAATGCGAAATCCCAGACAGAAAACACAAACACTAAAATGGAAAGTGAGGAAAAAGAGTTACCACCTGTTACATCACACATTAAAACGCAGACGTTAGGAGATACAGACCAACCTAACAATAAAACTTCTACACGAACTAGGTTAACGAAAGCTGATTTTGCTATGAGCGATCATTCGTCTAAATTAGATCAAATAAGGCAACATCATGATTTCGATAATAAGATAAGATACCCAGCCTCATTAAGTAGGCGTTTGTATGGACCATATATTCGGCAACACGCTGAATACCATATGGATACAATGTCGCCAGTAACAGATATCGTTGTTGAGCCGCGAGATTTAAAACCAAGAAGGGGGATAACTACACCGCGCCTGTCACATATAAAAGACACAGCGGAAGAAAGCAGGTATACCGATAGTGACATTTATAAAACGCGGACGGAAAGTAAAGATAACTGTAATAAAGAGAAAAATCTAAACAATGGTGAAATTTTACAAAATTATGATAAAGTGAATAAAAACAACCAACGCATAACAACACGTCCTCGAGGAAGTCGACTGCTTAATTGTGCGGAACATGGTAACGTTAATACTAATACTGGGGAGAGCTGTATAAATCATTTAAATTCAGAGAGCTGTACAAATCATTTAAATTTGAATTATTCGACAGAAATTGAGAGTACTTTTGTAAAGTTGACCAATAATTCAACTGGCGGTTTAGAAGGTCAAGCTGGTAATCCAGACGTATTTGGTCATACCTGTTACGATGCTCGTACCCCATATTCGCATTTAGCGCAGCGTGAAAGTATTAAATTCAATTCGAAGCCGATTACTATGTATTGTGTGAGAAGTGAAGCACAGCGGATAAAAGATAGTGAAAAGTTTTTTGTCAAAGCAAATCAGCGCCCTGCGGCTGTGCACACTGATGCGAGAAATGATAAACAGATATTTGACTTTTCTAAGTCCGCTTGTCTTTCCACTACAGGTAAATCAGCAAATATACCTGTAAACGTAAATAGCGGTGTATACTGTAGTGGGATAATTAGTAGAAACATAGAGAAGGGAGGAGAGCAATCACAAACAGATGTAGATGACTTTTACCACAGAACGTTGGGTGTAGACATTCCGCAAGAAATTGCCTCAACAGAAAACACTCATCAAAATGTGAACATGAAGAATGACATACGATTAAGTGAAAGTACGGTAAACGAAACATCGCCAACTTCACACAGGATTAATAGTTCTACTTTGGCGGCGACATATACCATTAATCAACCGCGCATGTCTACAGGCGATGTCCACTCAACTGATAGTGGACGTGCAGAGGAAGACGATAGCTTGTCAGAAACGGATACTGAGGATGAGCACGCGTCAGTAACCGCGCAAACAGCGGACTATCAACATGTGCTCGAAGACGAGAAAGGACATCTGAAATTATGGCCTTATTCAGATTTTGAAAATAGTGATAAGCTACCGGTGACACTTCACAAAGCACGCAAACGGATAAATATAATACGAAAATACAAAATGGGAACGTCCTCTGAGAAATCGTCTAGTATGACTGTTATACAGAATGCCCAACACAGCGCGGAAATGCCCGAGAACAAAATGGTACAGAAGTATTATTCAAGTTCCGTAATTCCGGCAGTAGAAGGAACCAGTCAGTTGATGCAGACGCATGGAGATTCAATACAGGCTGCACTTATGACAGATAAAAATGGAAATACCATTACAGAAGAAGAAATAGCTGCTGTGCTGCCGAAAATCGCCGATTCAGTGTCTAACATGAAAAATGTGGAAGCGGAGGAAATATTGCCAGGGATTACTCAAAGTGTAACACAATTGAAAAATGGTGGAAATTTAGTAATAACAACCATGACCCGAAAACTTGATGAAATTGATAGCGATGATTCCTCTGGGCGAGGTTCTCCTGAGCCGACACACCCTATTCTTAATGTCGAGGATTTGGAAAACAGTAACATTTATTTAGTTCAAGACTCTAAGGGAGAATTATTTTATGTTGAAGATATTACGAGTGATACTCAAGAAAGCGCATATTTCAGTTCGTCTAGAAACACGTCAGAAAGTGTTAGCGATGGCGGAAATAGCCCAACATTTCAGAGAATTTCTAAAATAAAGCAAGTTGGAAACAGTGGTATCAAGGAGTCTACGGCAGAGGAAATTATATCGTCAATGTATGAGCAGGGCGGAGGTGTGCATGAGATTACAGAAAATGAAGAAGAATGGTCGGAAAGAACGTACCAGTATGATTTACCATCACGCCATGCGGGCGAGTCACGAAAGGATTATAGCAATACATCATACATGGTGGAAGAGCCGGAAACCTTGCCACGGAGTAAAACAACGACACGGGATCGATATGAGACGTCATATGAAATGTCAGAGGGTGCTCCATGGGTCTATGATGGGGGAATGGGGCAATCATATTCTCAGGCTACACAGGGTGTTACGAGCGACGAAATAGACAGCGTGTCTGCATTGTCTGCTACCGACGAATACAACATGAGAATGACAAATGCAATGCAAACTTCTGAAGCAACTGCGACAGGATACACAAAATCTTCCGAACAATACTCAATGGAGACGGAGGCTCAGATTTACCCACTTGTACCATACCCAGCCCAAACGCTATACGCGGTCCCGCCCGCTCCCCTCGTTTATCCCCCTGCCCCGTTGTGCGTACAGACAGACACTCCACAATACTCCCTAGTAAAGGTAGACGTAACGCCTAAGAGGGAAGAAAGCGTGACGACAAAATCAGATGTTATCGACCATAACATTATTGCTGATACAGAAGATAGGCCAATTTATAAAACTGTTGCACATATCAAAACCGGCGATAAGAAGCCACCCGTTAAAAAGGAAATGACAGAAAAGAAGAGGTACAAAATTTTGGCGTCGAAGGCTTCTCCTTCAAAAGAGGAAGAAGAAGTGCAGGAATCACACATGAGTTTCAACGAGTTGGATTATAAATTTACGTCAGAAAATGTGGAATACAAAATGTCGTCGCCCACGCTGCAGCGTAAACAAATTTTCGTTCGCAATTCTACAAATATTGAACAGCCAACTACGTTTAGAAGTCAACAACACATGGAGTTGAATAAAAAACCAGATCGTAAATTCAAAACGGAAATTCAAGTGCAGGATTCCTCGGATAATAATGTACAAACAATGGAAGAAAATAGTTATAGTTTTAGTGAAATGAAGGCAAACACTGAAACATCGGATGCAAACATGAGAGTGGTGAGAGGTAGCTATCTTATAAAAAACACTCTGGACGAGGTAGATGGAACTTTGGATGACAATCTAAACATGTTCGATGGAAATTTCACGTTATGTAAGGACAATCCACTGTATCAGAGCGATGAGGATTTATATCGTAGGTTAGAGCGAGAAAAGATAGAAAATTCTCGTAAACAACAGCGCTTCCAGCGTGACCTTAATCAGGATATTACATTTGACACGGTTGATAAATTTTCAAAGTCAAAAACAGGTAAGATTTATCAGCTACTAAAGTTACTCCACAATTGCATACATTTTATTCATTATTCATGTCTATCAAATTAAATTCATCCATTCATTTATCTGCCCATCAATCCATCCAAAAAATGCAAATCCATCCATCCATCCTTCCATCCATCCTTCCATTCTTCCATCCATCCATCCATCCATCCATCCATCCATCCATCCATCCATCCATCCATCCATCCATCCATCCATCCATCCATCCATCCATCCATCCATCCATCCATCCATCCATCCATCCATCCATCCATCCATCCACCCACCCACCCACCCACCCATCCATCCATCCATCCATCCATCCATCCATCCATCCATCCATCCATCCATCCATCCATCCATCCATCCATCCATCCATCCATCCATCCATCCATCCATCCATCCATCCATCCATCCATCCATCCATCCATCTTCCAGCAGTCAATCCATTTATATTTGTATCCGTCCAATAGATATAATTATAATTATATAATTATTATTACTAATATTTTATCATAAATTATCACTTAAAATATAAGCATTATAGAAAATCTTATCGACTGAACTGTTGTATTCCATATCCTCTAACTTAATTGATTGTTTCGTTTTCACATGCTCCGGTGACTGCAGTTTGAAACATTCTACCTTTTACGGGCTATAATAAACAGAACATAAAAAGTTTAATTTTGTACAGCCAGGTGTAAAAGTTTAAGAAAACAATTTACTTTACAACTGGAGAGGCAGTTACACATTGAGGTGTACCTAATCTGTATTTAATATCAAAACCTCATACAGTAATTACCTACTTAATCTATATTTGACATTTTGATCTTTAAGTTACATCATAAAAATCTTTACATTTTGTAACAAAGAGCTGCGCCTAAGCTGATGACTAAAACAAATCTGAAACACTTTATGCTCTTTTTGTCGATTTTTTCTTTAATCGCAACATCTTATATATTGGATCATTGTGAAAACATCATAATATCATGCGGATTAGTTGTGATATACTTTGGCATTATAATCTTCATCCAGGTGTAAATAAAAAACCCGTCTGATCTAATGAAACCTTTTCCATTCAATTTGATTGGCGGTGAAAAACCTCAGATTTTTTTGGATAAAATATTACTATTTATTTATTTACACTAGTGAACCTTTAATATATCCAACTGTTATCGCCGATATTACCACCGATGTCAGCTTGATAAAAACCTACATATTTTCATATGTTAATAGTTGATATCGTGCCGATAGCCGTCATTTTCGACAGCTATTTGCACGATAGTTATAATATATAATGTTCTACTAAAATCCAAAATTAATTGAAAACTATTTTTTCTCGTTTGAATAAGCTAGTCTAGTTACCAATACTTCGGCAAATGTATATAAACTCTTAAAACAATGACACTAGAATACATGTGATACAAAATATGATTTCCTTAAACCTGGTAAGATTAATTTGTTTAACTGTGTTAAGTATGTTTGAAAGGTCTTTCTCATCTTCTTATTTTAAAAGAAAACACACAAAAACAATGAATGGTGATTTATGACACGTCGATACATCAGAATGTCAATTTGTGCACATAACGATAATAGTGTGTTGATGAGAAAATATCCTAAATAAACAATATAAACTATAAACAGGGGAGACAACTGCAAGTGTTACGATTCTAAAGCTAAATTATTCTCTCGGCAATACGTGGTTAAGTCACCCAAACTAGATTATTCATTTATAATTATTTGGTTAATAATCTGGAGCTGAAGTAATCTCTAATTTATTTTGAATTAACAACCTGCAGCTTAATTATTCTATTATTACTTTAAGGTAACGACTCTCAAGACAGTGTATTCTTTTATTAACATTGGGCTCAGTATCTTAAGCTACAGTATTCCCATAGCGATACAGGGTTAAGAATCTCAAGTTATTTAAGTATCTTATTAGTGTTTAGTTAAGAGTATAGAGCTAAAGTAGTGGCGTATTGACATTTAGTTAAGAGTATCGAGCTAAAGTGGTGTCGTATTGATATTCAGTTAAGAGTATCGAGTTGAAATGGTGTCACACGTATTTACATTCAGTTAAGAGTATCGAGTTGAAGTGGTGTCGTATTGACATTCAGTTAAGAGTTTCGAGGTAAAGTAGTGGCGTATTGACATTTAGTTAAGAGTATCGAGTTGAAGTGGTGTCGTATTAATATTCAGTTAAGAGTATCGAGTTGAAGTGGTGTCACACGTATTGACATTCAGTTAAGAGTATCGAGTTGAAGTGGTGTCACACGTATTGACATTCAGTTAAGAGTATCGAGTTGAATTGGTGTCGTATTGACATTCAGTTAAGATTATCGAGCTTAAGTGGTGTCGTATTGACATTCAGTTAAGATTATCGAGCTTAAGTGGTGTCGTATTGACATTCAGTTAAAATTATCGAGCTTAAGTGGTGTCGTATTGACATTCAGTTAAGAGTATCGAATTAAAGTGGTGTCGTATTGACATTCAGTTAAGAGTATCGCGCTAAAGTGGTGTCGTATTGACATTCAGTTAAGAGTATCGAGCTAAAGTAGTGTCGTATTGATATCAAGTTAAGAGTATCGAGCTAAAGTAGTGTCGTATTGGCATTCAGTTAAGAGTATCGAGCTAAAGTAGTATCGTATTGGCATTCAGTTAAAAGTATCGAGCTAAAGTGGTGTCGTATTGACATTCAGTTAAGATTATCGAGTTAAAGTAGTGTCGTATTGACATTCAGTTAAGAGTATCGAGCTAAAGTAGTGTCGTATTGGCATTCAGTTAAGAGTATCGAGCTAAAGTGGTGTCGTATTGACATTCAGTTAAGATTATCGAGTTAAAGTAGTGTCGTATTGACATTCAGTTAAGAGTATCGAGCTAAAGCAGTGTCGTATTGGCATTCAGTTAAGAGTATCGAGCTTAAGTACTGTCGTATTGGCATTCAGTTAAGAGTATCGAGCTAAAGTAGTGTCGTATTGACATTCAGTTATAAGTATCGAGCTAAAGTAGTGTCGTATTGGCATTGCGTTAAGATTATCGAACTTAAGTAGTGTCGTATTGGCATTGAGTTAAGATTATCGAGCTAAAGTAGTGTCGTATTGGCATTGAGTTAAGATTATCGAGCTAAAGTAGTGTCGTATTGGCATTGAGTTAAGATTATCGAGCTAAAGTAGTGTCGTATTGGCATTGAGTTAAGATTATCGAGCTTAAGTAGTGTCGTATTGGCATTGAGTTAAGATTATCGAGCTAAAGTAGTGTCGTATTGGCATTGAGTTAAGATTATCGAGCTTAAGTAGTGTCGTATTGATAATCAGTTAAGAACGTCGAGGTCTACATAGTATTCTCTTATTAATTTTATGTAGGAATGGAGAACGGCGGCGAGTAAATTAGACCATATCAAACTCAATTTTTACACTAAACATAATTACACAAGCTATGAAACATTTGTGAAGGGCCATATATATACATCTTGTAAAACACACAAATGTGAATACATAGTACACGATTACCATAAATAATTATCAAGTTTAAGTGACGCATGTAAATTTCAAACGTGGTTACACAAAATGTTAAGTCATTAAAATGCAAATTATAGAACTTATTATAATACTGGAACGCATACCTGTGTTCAAGTTAGTTGATTTCATTTCTACGCTTACAGATATATAACGAAAACGTGTTGAATTTTAATAAAAATATATTTATTTATTATTTCAATAGAATTTAACCTATTAGGGATGATCAAACGTGGCGTGGTGGCCTAAGACAAGACACTGTCCCGAGATCACTTGCTTCTGACCTCTGAGACGGCCGTCGTAGGTTTGAGCCCAACTTGGTTAAAAAACTTCATGTAAGAAAGTTTGCAAAAAGAGAGTTTTTCTCAGATTCATTCTAAGAGTTCCTTCATTACAAAACTGAATATAACATATGTAATAATAATTGATTGATTGAATATTTAGCGTCAGTTTATGCCATCGAGGGTTAACAGACTATTGGTTAACCTAACCCAAATCTAATCACTCTTCTCTGGGATTCTGGATGGTTAACTAGTGCTCGGGCACACGCTGCAAGTAATGATAACTTTCCCACTTGAATCAGCGGTGAGAGACGAATGATAATGCGACACATCTTACATCAGTCATCAAGGAGACTGTGGCCGGGTGGGGATTTCAACTCACGATCTCTGGATTGATTGTCAGACGCGCTACCGACTGAGCTAATCGGACCCGGCTTTACCATATACAAGTCGGCGTTAAACCCCCATGCATTAACACTGATGATACAAAC
This sequence comes from Panopea generosa, assembly GCA_029582155.1. NCBI lineage: Eukaryota > Metazoa > Mollusca > Bivalvia > Adapedonta > Hiatellidae > Panopea > Panopea generosa. Next base: position 89,240,529 of record CM055896.1, read on the forward strand.
ACGCAAATAATACTAACGTCCCATATGTTACTGTTGTGACATATATGCTAATGTCATAACAACATTTGACGTAGGAAGGAATTAATGATATTTATTTATATCTATACAGTTACCTCACACAAAGAAAAGATACCAAGGTGTGCTTTTAAACTTATCTAAATCAAATATAATTTAATATAAAATCAAATAAAAAAAATGTAGGTCAAATAGATGACAGCGCCTTTAAAGCATATGCCGACGCCCACATACCGTTGTAGATTGAGACGTACGTACATACATGCATGCATGAGATCTTCCCATGTAGCAATGAATTTGCACATCTGAAAAGATAAATGATGAAGTAGGAGTCATTCTAAATGTCAAGGCGTGTTAATAAATATGTTTTCTATAGCGTAGGTTATTACTATGTCGATAAGATACAAACATTCTTTTCAAGTTATATACTGGCCTTTTAAATGAAGTTTTCATACCTACAGTATATGTGCATATGCTTACTCGGAAGTACAAGTAGTTTCAATACAATATCTTAAATAAGTGTTCTTTACGAATAATTCTAGATGTGAACCTGTGTGGCAATTAAGAAAACAGTACCTTGCTCGAGGTCACATAAGCATAGTAGCCACCAAATACCTTTTTTTTGGGTCCGATTATTGACCATCAGAAATTGCGTAACATTATGTTTTGTTAAGTATGTATTGAGCTTATCAGCATATTTAATAAGATTGGACGAAAGTTATTGTTTATAAATGAAAGTGTTAGGGGTGTTGGTTATTTCTGATAAAGATAATAATACATTTTAATTAGTAGCTCATGCTCAATCTTTTTTTCTGACATTTTCTTCAGTTTCCTGATTTCTAATCAATGCTGTGATACATTTATATAAATCATGCCATTGACTGGAGCCAGTCTTAATACGTGACCACATGAAAGCTTAACTTTTAAATTATAATGCATAAACTCAGTCATGCTCGCGGAACCGACGCCATGTGTCTTTATCACATACCCTCACCTAGTATCCAGACATAACATGTGTCTTTATCACATACCCTCACCGAGTAGCCAGACATACACATGTGTCTTTATCACATACCCTCACCGAGTAGCCAGACATACACATGTGTCTTTATCACATACCCTCACCGAGTAGCCAGACATACACGTGTGTCTTTATCGCATACCCTCACTTAGTAGCCAGACATATACATGTGTCTTTATCACATACCCTCACCGAGTAGCCAGACATACACATGTGTCTTTATCACATACCCTCACCGAGTAGCCAGACATACACATGTGTCTTTATCACATACCCTCACCGAGTAGCCAGACATACACATGTGTCTTTATCACATACCCTCACCGAGTAGCCAGACATACACATGTTTCTTTATCACATACCCTCACCGAGTAGCCAGACATACACATGTGTCTTTATCACATACCCTCACCGAGTAGCCAGACATACACATGTTTCTTTATCACATACCCTCACCGAGTAGCCAGACATACACGTGTGTCTTTATCACATACCCTCACCGAGTAGCCAGACATACACATGTGTCTTTATCACATACCCTCACCGAGTAGCCAGACATACACATGTGTCTTTATCACATACCCTCACTTAGTAGCCAGACATATACATGTGTCTTTATCACATACCCTCACCGAGTAGCCAGACATACACATGTGTCTTTATCACATACCCTCACCGAGTAGCCAGACATACACATGTGTCTTTATCACATACCCTCACCGAGTAGCCAGACATACACATGTGTCTTTATCACATACCCTCACCGAGTAGCCAGACATACACATGTTTCTTTATCACATACCCTCACCGAGTAGCCAGACATACACATGTGTCTTTATCACATACCCTCACCGAGTAGCCAGACATACACATGTTTCTTTATCACATACCCTCACCGAGTAGCCAGACAATTGTTTTAAAACAGCATTAGGGCCATATACACATGTGTCGCTGACCCCACTACTCAATATAAATATGTCAATTAGAAAGCTCAGAGTTCAAATGTCAGCTCACTGCATCATGTAGCGGTTCAAATGTCATCTCACTGCAACATACAGCGGTTCAAATGTCAGTTCACTGCAACATGCAGCGGTTCAAATGTCATCTCATTGCAACATGCAGCGGTTCAAATGTCAGCTCATTGCAACATGCAGCGGTTCAAATGTCATCTCACTGTAACAAACAGACATCTTAACACTTAATTTAAGTATGACAATTTATTTGTTCTTTCGGTGAATTACAGAGATTTCTCTATGTTTTGTAATTTAACTGTTTTCAATCATAAAATAAAAAAAATTGTTGGTTTAAGCGAATTATCAAATGATTTTCTCCATGGACACAAGACTGACATACTCATTCATGACTTAACAACTCGTGATCATACAACTTCAGTGCTCGCCCGAAGAAATAAAAATGACGTTTCACTGAAACCAG
>CM055896.1:89247998-89383104 GCA_029582155.1 Panopea generosa
TATTAAAATTAACATGCTGCATGACAGTTGATTTATAGAAAGAAGAAGAAAAATGTTATGTTTTCTTAATTAAAATCGAAATATAAATAATAGTTTCTCATGGTTTAATACAAAACGAATATAAGTAGTGAAAGACGTGAACATGTTAATGCAGCTGGTCTGTGGTTCATACTCATCAAGGGAACACAACAATAATAACCAAGAACAATGGTTACTGTCAAACCTGTCTTAAGCAGCCAGTCAAGGGAAGGAACTAAAGTGAAATGGCCTTTTTAAGACAGGTTTTTGCTTAATTCATTCAGGTTAACATGCTCTAAAGTATATACAAGGGGAATAGCAAACGTGGCTGTTTAAGACAAGTGGCTGCTTAACGGAGGAGAGCGAGATCTGGCTGCACATTTGACAGTGGCTTGTGAATCGTGTTAGCAGAACGTTAAAACCACTGTCAATTTAGTTTAATGTCTGCAAATAAAATAACTTTCGTATAGATGTAACTGTTTATATTCCGAACGTAATCTCACATAGCAATACTACATGTATTTATTCAGCCGTCGGTATTCTCCTCACAGCGATATGTCATCGTTTGAAAACATCCTCCGATCATGCGAATATTGCAAAGATAACACTCTGTAGTTTATAATATTTATTTTGCGATAATGGAATGTGTATTGATGCACAAAGATGAAACGTTTCATCCGGGGCAGTGTATTGAATAATTCATTGATACTTTATAATCTTTACGACCTAGTGATGTTATCTTGACATTGGGGGCAAATGCCGGCTGAGGTAGCCCAGTCCCGCCGGCAGGTTCGGCAATCCGATATAGTATTTCTTTAGTATAGGATCACAACATGTGGCTGTAAAAATGAGTGTAAAGTTAAGATTTTTAGTAAAAATGTAAGATGTACGTACTACGTCACGTCTGCAGATATATGGAGGATGTACATATTACGTCACGTCTGCAGATATATGTAGAATGTACGTATTACGTCACGTCTGCAGATATATGTAGGATGTACGTATTACGTCACGTCTGCAGAGATGAGTATGATGTACATATTACGTCACGTCTGCAGATATATGTAGGATGTATGTTTTACATCACGTCTGCAAATATATGAAGGATGTACGTATTACTATGTCACGTCTGCACGTATTACTATGTCACGTCTGCAGACATATGTAGGATCGTATTACGTCACGTCTGCAGATATATGTAGTATGTACGTATTACGTCACGTCTTCAGATATATGTAGGATGTACGTATCACATCATACTTGTAGATATATGTAGGTAAGTACATATAAATTAAATAGTAGCATGTATATAGGTATTTAATTATAACATCACATCTGAAGATATATGTAGCTCTGTACGTATAGCACAACACCAGTAGATATATGTATATATTTACGTATTACGTCACCTCTGTTGATAAATGTAGCAAGTCTGCTTATCTTGACTGTGACTGCTGCTGCAATGGGTTTCCATTTCCGTCGGACATAAAATAATATTTCATGCACGTATTAATCTTTTAGCACGTTTTTTAAAAAAGGTTTAATGTTTATTTTACTTTTAAAAATGCTTAAATAAAAAATATAGTTTATTTATCGTATTGAAAAGAATGTCAATATTTAGACCGAAAATTCAGCCCGTATCATTTTCATTGTTAACAATCGGCAAGATAGAGGTAAGCGCTAACTTGCGAAAACATTTTCCACACATAACTAAAAACTGAAGCCTGAACAAGCATTATGACACCATACATATATGTAAACAATGTTAAATTCTGATGCAGGAAATACCTGCCAGAATGAAACTTAGCGTGAGTGTCTTCTTTTCTTGTTGATAATCAATCTGAATTCTTCTATAATGTTCGCAGATTTGCATTGCATTAGGGGCTGCATATCATACCCGACATTCAATGTAAGATTAACACGGAGCTGGCAACCAGCATTCAAAAAAAATAAACAAAAAGGCAGTTAAATGCAGGAGAGTTAATTTTATTCCGAACCGGAAGTAGAATGAACCATTCCAGTGGCGTTTACTATGTAGGTATTTACGTATTACATCAACTATGCAGATATTTGTTTGTACGGTTGTATAACATCTCGGCGGTAAATATATGTAGATAAGTACTTACAAAATCACATTCTTACGTAGGTATTTACTGATAATATCCCTTTGAACATATATGTAGATATGAACATATAACATCATATCTTTTGATATATGTAGGTGTTAACGTATAGCACCACACCTGTAGAGATATGTAGGTGTTTACGTATATCACCACACCTGTAGAGATATGTAGGTGTTAACGTATAGCACCACACCTGTAGAGATATGTAGGTGTTAACGTATAGCACCACACCTGTAGAGATATGTAGGTGTTAACGTATAGCACCATACCTGTAGAGATATGTAGGTGTTTACGTATAACACCACAACTGTAGAGATATGTAGGTGTTAACGCATAGAACCACAACTGTAGAGATATGAAGGTGTTAACGTATAGCACCACACCTGTAGAGATATGTAGGTGTTAACGCATAGAACCACAACTGTAGAGATATGTAGGTGTTAACGTATAGCACCACACCTGTAGAGACATGTAGGTATTAACGCATAAAACCACGCCTGTAGAGATATGTAGGTGTTTACGTATAACACCACACCTGTAGAGATATGTAGGTGTTAACGCATAGAACCACAACTGTAGAGATATGTAGGTGTTTACGTATAACACCACAACTGTAGAGATATGTAGGTATTAACGCATAAAACCACGCCTGTAGAGATATGTAGGTGTTAACGTATAACACCACAACTGTAGAGATATGTAGGTGTTAACGTATAGCACCACACCTGTAGAGATATGTAGGTGTTAACGTATAGCACCACACCTGTAGAGATATGTAGGTGTTAACGTATAGCACCACACCTGTAGAGATATGTAGGTGTTAACGTATAACACCACAACTGTAGAGATATGTAGGTGTTTACGTATAACACCACACCTGTAGAGATATGTAGGTGTTAACATATAGCACCACAACTGTAGAGATATATAGGTTTGAACGTATTACGTAACATGTATGTATAACGTTACATCATTAGATATTTGTAGATTGGTGCACATACGCAGCAGAGCGTAATATGCTATTTCTAAGGAATTGTTCATGTACATAATATTGACCAGTACTTTTAACCGTTTACTCCATAGATACGCGTTTTCCCGCACCAATCACAGAAGGTGTTTGAAAACAGTACAGGACGTAACGATCGTAACGAGCAATCTGAACACTTCCTGCACTGTTTTCCACTCTGTCAATTAATATAAAGATAATTCACCCAATTATTCAATAGCCTACTATATAAAGTGACCAAAGCCTTCTATATTAGAGGTGTCCAAAGTCGTCAATATCAGAGGCGTTTAAAGGCGTCTTTATGAAGTAAGGGGTTAATGGAGACAGCCTACAGCAAGATACTCAATTCGACATTATTAACGTATGGGTGGTATCTAGAAAGTCTTAGTATGTTTCTTATTATTTAAACATAATCTTCGAACGTTCTATATCATATTCGCAAATATCGTATACAATTCATCAAAACCAGACGTCATGGTCGTCTTCATTGCCATTTGCTATAGCATCATCATCATCAACATCTTCATCATCGTCAGTATCATCAACTAAATTATAATTATCTTCATAACCATCAGCATCGTCACCAAGCCAGTTGTCTATATCGTCCGTGCAACAGTGGTTATGGATGATAATAGCTTAAATAATGCCGCTTAGTTTTATTGCAGTGTTAACTTGTCCAATCTCTTTTGACCCAGTTTCAAATGATATTCGTTTAATTTATGATGGAGCTGTAATTGAAATTGAACCCACCTGGCCGTTTGAAGTACGTGAATGTAAACTCTGCAATGTATCAATTTTAAATGGCCGTTTTAAATCTTTCACACTTAACCTTAAAATCCATCCACATATTGAGAGTAACTGCACATGAATGTCAGGCATTGACAAGAGAGTGTGACCAATTTCATTACAATGGATACAGCAATTACACCTGAATCGATCGAATGTAATCTGTTTTTTTCATGAAATAGTTACAGATTTTTTAGCCACGTTCAGTTCATTTATAGTAATCTTTAAATAAATTAATGTGGCATGAACTCATAGGGTGGAATAACTTCTTGTTTAAGTGTATGTGTATATAATTTCAGTCAAACGGGACGAGAAACCAAAGCAGAGTGTTAGCGAGCTCCTGCTTAGTCGGCTTTCAACGATCGACTCCAAAGATATCCGACAGCACATTGACGTCAAGCATCATTCGGAGGATGTCTACGGCGACCCTAGGTTTATGCACGCTGACGGTTCCGCTGCTGCGCCCAGTTCGTCTGGAACAAGTAATTTTGATTCAGTCGGTGAAAAGGTTGACCTCTTGCTTAAAGAAGGTAAAGCTTTTATCACGGTGAAGGTCACTGCAGAGAGAGTCACACCTGTTGATCTTGAATTTAATGTTTGGCGTAAAAATCAGGCCATTGTCACAAGGACAATAGAGATCGATTTACTCGCAACCGAACAACGCAGACGGCTATATTACCATGCAATGGAGGATCCTGGTCACGGGTCACGTGTTGGTTACAGGTCGAGTGGAAACGAGACAGTTCTTGACAGCCAGCAAACACTAGACTTGTTTACTAGAATTCTTGGTGCTGCTGATGGGGAAGGAGATAAAGAGGACATCACCGTGAAAACAAGGACCAGAAATACTACACGACCTTTCACATCAGGGATGGACTTGTTGTATTGATTCGTTTATATATGGTATGATATTTAAGCAACAGTTTATCCACATGGATTATTTTGTGTGCCATGTGTATACACACTGTTTAAACCGTTTACGGTATGAAGGTGCTATATACTCTAATATGTGATCACAGACTACGATATAGAATAATTGTGTACATAATTTTCGTTTGTTCTATAAAGATTAACCGCCATCTACAATGAACACCACAGTCTCCAAACAATAGAATGTTATTTTGTTAGCCATACAAATTATGTGATATTTTATCCAATCTACTTTCGCGTGTTTTTTGCTGTTGGATACGCCAAGAAAGCGAAATGATATCCTTACTGAGAGTTTGTGAAATATTAAAAATGGAAAACAATGAGTACTTGTTATTAGCGATGAGCTAAATATTTGAAATTAGTGAGAAGCTGGGTAAATACACATTTGCAATATGCAAACATATAGATTGCATATAACAAAACGACATTGGAATATAGAACTCATGCATAGATGTTTCGTAAGACGTTTTCGCCGGAAAGACGTGTTTTACCTGTTTTTATTATTATTATTCTTTGAATGGTTAAAGCCATTTTCAACACATTTCAGGTTGTATATGGCATATCCAGATTTATTGGTAGAGGAAGAATGAATCTGAGTAAAAATACTGTCCTTCCGCAAGTTTTGGCTAATTTTCTCACCTAATTTATTTGAAATTTGCGGGACTCGAACCCATATTCTCAAGGGTTAGAACCACGGACGACCCGCAGATGTCATATCGAGCACGATTTCGGTTATACTTAACTGTGTCGACAAAATTTACGGATTAAGACTTCCGTGCCCATGTTCTATTATAATCATTATTTTACGTTTAATGCCGCTATTTACGCTTGTAAGACACCCTATGTTAGCAACTCTATTCTATGGCTTTTTAAATACTGGTTTGCTGGAAAAGGAGATCTGATTTGATGGTTGTAACAGAACTTGACTTTATATTACTGTGAAGTATTATACTAGTTTAACCTGTCACGTGACGCCGTTTTTACCACCCATGTTATCGTAGATAGATTTGTAAATATAGAAATTTATGTAATGTTTCATTACTCACTATTAATCTATGCTTACACGTGCCAAACCATGTATATGAATATGTAACTGTGTATCGGTTGGTTTGGTCTTGATTATATGTTTTATGAAAAATTAAAAAAATGTTTTGATTTAAATACATGCTTTACTTTGTGCTCTCAACCGCTCGTCGGAGCACACTGCATTGTGAATTATTTGTTGGCTCGATGTATGTAAGAATGGGTGTGTACGTAAGAGACTTGTAAAAATTGTGGATTTTTTTTTTATATTTTGGCGATGCGAGTTGGAACAAAGTGGAATATGACAAAATGTTTCAAAACGAAAATTTCGAAACACGATGGCAAAGTAATACGGGTAATATCTGCACCAGCCTTAAATCAACTTTTTTTTTCTAATATAGCAGTCTTTATTGCAAAATGTGGATCAATAGGAATAAACAGAAACATATCCTGGTGTGTGATTTCAAGTACTATTACATACAGAAAGGGATGTTTTAAACAAAATGGTTGTATATGCTATTCGCAGTGAAGTAAAGTGTTTGTATTTTATTTTATAATGTGACATAAAATGTTCATTTCAAGCATTTAGTTGTTTAAATGTAAATTTAAACTTTTATTAAATTTTCTATTCGATAACTTGTGGTATACATGATATATAAACACGGGGACATATCAACGTTAGTACCAATGTGTCACACATATTCCGCTACAATATATATTTGGTAGTCATCATCCTGATTGTACCACTGCGCATGTTCATTACAAACATAAATTAGCGATATATTTTGTGCTCGTTTCTATAACGGATACATAGCTCAACAAAACCTACCTCAAGTGATTCTTTATAAACCTGTGCATGCATTTTAATAAGCGATTATTAGCAATGGTATATGGCTGTTTTGAGCGATAATGAAAAACATTTTATTGTTTTATTTTTTCGATGAAACACAGAGGTCAACTTGTACCATGAAAACATAATCGTCTTACTATGCGTTAATTTCAACCAGAACACCCAAATCTTTTTTGTCGTTGTGCTAATATTCGTATTAAAACACGGTTGTCCTTTCGTACAACGCGATCGCTCAAAGTTTCGATCAGCAGCTTTGGTCGATTTGCTCATATTTTAATCAGCCGATAATGTCGCGACCTGGTGAACATTATACCTGTGCTATAAACATTTTACGTATGAGATGAATCGTTATATAATATACGATATATATATAACAGATTTTTTTGTGTTTTAAAATTGACATTTAACGTAAAATGCTTTTAACTTTGAACGTAACGCGGGCATACCATGGTAACCAGTTTTAAAGTGGTATAGTTTGCTTTTTTTAATCTTAAGAAAATAATAAAGATTACGATGTTCTTCGAACATTTTTACGCTGACATTCAGATACTATACTTAAGGAGACTTTAAATGACTTGTTTCTAAAAACGACATTCGTGAAAACATGTCACATACATGTGCATGTCTGGCTGTGTGAGCCAGGTGATGTTGAATATGGCGTTGTCCTATTTTAAAGCGACACACGGCAACTTTGATCAATTTTCAAATTAAACAAGTTTTTTTTCCATATCTACGCAATGCAAATTAAAATTAGAAAACGCGGTATGTTTGCAGACCCCATGCTTTGTTTGTATTTTGGAAAGGGGCATAACTCTTGTATACGATTGAAAGGCGTCATAATTATGTTTCATGTTCGTGGTCGTATATTACAAAAAAAATTACAGATATTCTATTGATATAATTTTATCTGTGTGGAGGACGATTATAGAGAGCTACCAATTTGTACTTTTAAGCTTTTTACTCATATTTTAAAAAACAAACTAGCATGGCACCACTAATTTAACAAAAACTAGAATGCCTCCACTAATTTAACAAAAACTAGCATGACACCACCATTTAACAAGAACTAGCATGACACCACTAATTTAAATTCAGAAATAGCGTTACGTCAAAATTAATAAAACTTGATAAGCATTGTCTCCCTTTAACGTGCGTACGTACGTCGGACACATATATCTATGTTTACGTGTATGAGCTGGTTATTACATCAGATGGTGATTTGATTATGACCATGTTCAAAAGAAGTGGCTTAAATCTGAAATACAAACGGCCAGCTATGCTGACTGACACTACAGCAGTTGTGTGCTTGCTTCTTTGTCACGTTCTTCGTCCATTGTGTTTGCATTTTTCTGCACATTTATTACTTTTATTAAGCGATATACACTATACATCTATCGGATATTTAACTTACCATCTATGTCTATCTTCAAATTGTTATGACCATCGTTCAACGTTCTATATTCATCTTTTGAAATATGTTAATGAACTTATAATATATGATCAATATGAGTTAATTAAAAACAATATTATGCGAAATGTGTACACTGGACAAGTTAAACTAACTGTCCGATTAAATACTTAGGGAATTGACCGAGCTGTTGCACGTTTGGAGCACCTCGCCAATTTCCCTTTATATCAAATTTATGAACAGTTAGAAGATAGTTTGATATTCGCCTTTTGTCTTTTGATATTTAAGTGTGTAGGGCTTCAATATTGGAGGCTCACAAAGTTAGGCTTTGGGTTAGTTTCGTGTTGAATAGCGAAACACGAAAAAGTATGAACTTTAGTCTGCTCGAAATATGACGGAATTTGTAGGCATTGTACGATTGCATACGGCCGTTGAACAAATCCCAAGAGTTCTCGGACATCTCCGTCTGAAATATTTGCAAAGTAGACGGCAATGGTTTCGCATTTTTACGATTGGGCAGTGAACAGTAAATAAGAACTACTGTGAAAACGGGAATTACCGAGTTTTACCTATGGCGACAATAAAACACTTAAATTCTACACAATTTTTATAAAGCGTCCAGTGGCTTTCTTATGAAAGAAGTGGCAAGTAAAGGGAATAAATGTCTCGGTATGTTTGGGTTTGTACAGCATAGGACTGTTTAATGGTGTGAAGATATTTTAGTGAAAATACACTTTAAATACGTATGTTTCGGTTCGTTAAAATAATTATCTTAAAACATTTGTAATGAATAATAAAAAGGGTTATTTAAAGTAAAACACTATTTTTAAAAGCAATGGCGAGAAATCTTGATCATGTCCGATGCTTGCTTTTCTAAAAGATAAAATTGTATTTTAGAAAAACAAACATCGTATTGAACATGACTAAATGCCGAGCAACATGATTTTTGTCATTTATACAGACATATTACCAGCATTGGAAACAGGAATTTCTTCCAATCGGTAGTTGCATTATGGCAGTTATAAATATTCATTGTTTTTTGCTTTTTTAAAAATATATTTTTTTCATTTTAAAGTTGACTGCATTATTGATGTAGTTTAAACTTTTTGAAAGCATTATCCTGTTTGTATTGTGAATTTAGAAAAAAAATATGCTTGGAAATAGGGGTATGAATACAAGACTTTCACGTTGTTAACACACTGAACGGAAAAGTATCTCTTGGGTGATACATGACCCTTACTTATTCTTCATTGTTTTGGCAGTGTATTGGTAGGCAAACAATAAAATGTTAGTTTCTCTTCTTTCATTTGGGTCTCTCTGTGAATGACAAGTAGTACATTTTATCGTTTACTATAGAATAAAGAACAAAAACAAATAGTGGGTTTACACCTAGTTTACATTTCAATACGGCAGCACCCATAGTTTATTCCCTATATAATCACTCAGCCAACCTAAAAAGCAAATGCATCCATGTTCTTGCTTAATGTTATAATAACGTATAGTATTTAAGTCGTTATAATCTAGTATATATTATAGCATGTATCTATTTGATATAAACGTACTTTCTTGCCATTTGATATTGTGTGTGCAATAATATACATATTTATGATGATAGATGCAAATGTGATAAAACATTACACTGTATGACAAATTATAACTACTATACGAGACCAAGTCTGACGACACTTTAACTGAATACTCTTTTGATATACGGACCGTGGCGACAATACAGCAAATGGAAAATTACATGCGTTATTTCAAGTTCATTTCAATTACCTATCCACTGTGCGTTTACACATTCTTGTTACTGTACATGCATCAAACATATGTGAACGATAATTGAATACGTAGTTGATTTATATTTGTCGTTGTTAAGCCTTAAAGTTTAAACATTTGATCGCAACCTAGTGCATTGTGAAAATATACTTTAATATATAATTATATTATTCAAGAGAGAGAGAGAGAGAGAGAGAGAGAGAGAGAGAGAGAGAGAGAGAGAGAGAGCGAGAGAGAGAGAGAGAGACATATAAGAAATACAAGAGAGAGAGAGAGAGAGAGAGAGAGAGAGAGAGAGAGAGAGAGAGAGAGATTCTCGGCGATTAAAATTTTGCAATCCATGTAGACAACAAATAAACATCCTCTAAACTGAAGCAAGTGTACATTTAGTTTCACAAGGGTTCGTATTCAGTACTTGATGGTGTTGTGTTACCATAATAACGAAACTTTATTATACAGTTAATGTATTAACTTGACAAAATATTACGTATCAGAAATTGTTTGTACGCTTAGTTGTATTTGTTAAATCTGTTAAAATACGTAAATAAAGCTGTACTAGAAAACACGGGGTTCTTGTATGTTGTTTCTGTGCAACATGTTGTTTATGTGTGTTACATATGTTACATTATGTTAAATATTGTTGTTGATGTGCTATATTATGTTGTTTATGTTTTACACTTTGTTGTTTATGAGTAACATCATGTTGTTTATATGTTCCATTGTGTGGTTTATGTGTTACATGTGTAACAGGACGAGAAAATATGCAGCCAGTCCGGGACTCGAACCCGGGACCCTCCGCTTATAGGGCGAATGCTCTACCGTCTGAGCTAACCGAACCGCTTACATACGTTCCTCTCCTGGTAGGTTACGTACACACTGTGACATATTCCCTCACAAATTTTTTGAATTCGTCCCGAATTTCCATAGAGACCAGAGAATCATGTAATATGTTTCTCGGAATATATATCAGTCACAGCCCCACGTTGGGCGCCAAATGTTACAGGACGAGAAAATATGCAGACAGTCTGGGACTCGAACCCGGGACCCTTCGCTTACAGGGCAAATGCTCTACCGTCTGTGCTAACCGAACCGCTTACATAAATTCCTCTCCTAGTAGGTTACGTAGACACTGTGACATATTCCCTCACAAATTTGAAATTCGTCCCGAATTTCCATAGAGAACAAAGAATCGAACAGAGAATCATGTGAAATGTTTCTCGGAATATATATCAGTCACAGGCCTTCGTTGGGCGCCAAATGTAACAGGACGAGAAAATATGCAGCCAGTCCGGGACTCGAACCCGGGACCCTTCGCTTACAGCGCGAATTCTCTACCGTCTGAGCTAACCGAACCGCTTACATAAATTCCTCTCCTAGTAGGTTACGTACTCACTGTGACACATGTACACTGTTGTCTAGTTATGTTACATATTTTACATCATGGTGTTTATGTGTTACATGTACACTGTTGTCTATGTATGTTACATATTTTACATCATGGTGTTTATGTGTTACATGTACACTGTTGTCTATGTATGTTACATATTTACACATGGTGTTTATGTGTTACATCATGGTGTCAATGTGTTACATAATGGTGTTTATGTGTAACAGTATGGTGTAAATGTGTAACATCATGGTGTTTATGTGTTACATTATGTTGTTAATGTGTTACATCATGGTGTTTATGTGTTACATTATGTTGTTTATGTGTTACATTGTATTGTTTATGTATGTTGCATATGTAACATCATGGTGTTTATGTGTTACATCATGGTGTTTATGTGTTACATCATGGTGTTTATGTATTCCATTTTGTTGTTTATGAGTTATTTCTGTTGTTTATGTATGTTACATATGTTACATCATGGTGTTTATGTGTTACATCATGGTGTTTATGTGTTACATCATGGTGTTTATGTGTTACATTTTGTTGTTTATGTGTTACATTCTGTTGTTTATGTACGTTGCATATGTTACATCTTAGTGTTTATGTGTAACAAGCGAATGAAGTAATTGTAATAACCCTACGCAGCAGCTAATTTACTTTTAATTGAATATATGTCGGATGGTTTTATTTTAACTTTGGTATTACTGTGATATATAACTGCTTTTTTAATTATATTTCAAATCAGTTCGCTAATTGTATTGATATCAGTCTCTTATGATATTAAGCTCTAATGTGTGTTGTGTGTGTTATCATTAACCAGGTCATAATATGATCTGGTGGGATCACTGCAGGATGATTACGCATGCGTGAGATATGGCGCGTTGATTCTTTCCACCTCTGAACAATATTACAAATTTCTACAGAAATCGTGTTTATATTAGATAAAATAAATAAATAGTTTATAAACATCTCAAACTACAAAAGGGTGGACGGGTTATTACGTAATGATAAGGGATTTTATAAACTAATGCACATGAGCGAAATTCAGGATTGGGACTATTGATTGATTAATTAAATATTTAGCGTCATTTTATGCCATCGAGGGCTAACAGACGATCAGTTAACCTAACCACTGTTTCCTGGGATTAACCAGTACTCAAGCACACCCCATCTCCGCAAGTAACTGATAACTTTCCCACTTGAATCAGCGGTGAGAGGCGAATGATAATGAGACACAATTTCGTATATCAATCATCACGGAAACTGTTGCCGGGAGAGGATTCGAACTCACGACCCCTGGATTGATACTCAGACGCGTAACCGACTGAGCTAATCGGGCCCGGCTATGAATGGTGACCCAACAAGCCAGACAACTAAACGGTGAGCCGGAAATCAAGATCAACACCGAAAAAAAAGAAATATTTCTCAACCTTCACCGTAAGAGCTTCTGTTGATTATCTGATAGTAGACCAGTTCCTTTAGACACATATTACATCATGATGGCACAAGCTATGGCCCATACACAGGCACCAACAACGCCCGAGTCTCAGACTCTGTAACTACCGCTATCCCAGAGTACTTGGATACAGGTACCACAATATGTAGGACCCAATGGTCAATGTTTCACACCAATACCATCGCCTAATTGTCAGCACCATACGATGTCAATCAGCCCTACCCAGCAGCACCCGATTTCGCCCAGCTGGGCTGAGCAACACTAGTCGTCACCTCATCCTGTCTACCAGTACCTGCTGACACCTAATCCTGCTCAGCAGTACCCAGTGACACCTAACAATGTTAAACAGTATCATATTCCAACCAGTACTTTACAGCAAAATACGATGTCATCTTGTCCGATACATCAGCGCCAGATGTCACTCAGTGTTACCAAGATAACAAATAGCCCAAGACACCATCCATCAACACAGTATACATCTTTATCCAGCAACTCGTGGACTTAATCAACAGGAATAGCAACTCTTACTCAGAAACTATCAGCCACGGACGAACGAGTTACCTCCCTTAAGATAGTGACCAATTGACATGTATGTGGTGAGATTACATCTAATAAGGCAGTACTTGACAAATAATTATCAGATGCAGTTAACGATGAAATAAACATAGCTAAGGATCACGAAAAGGTATTACAAAAAATGCCCGCATGTCTGAATAAACCATTGACCTTCAATCGCGATCTATTCGAGGCAATCTCCTTTTCTTTAATCTTAAATAATGTGCGACTTCTGCAGTGAGAGCATCCAAGAACTGTTCTCAGAAAGTGCGTCCGGATAGAAATGTTGCTAGTAGAGCAACTGGTCGAGATAAAGTTGCACATTCAAATCATACTTACTTTGGATAAACTAAAAAATGCAAAAAGGTGCACGTACAAGTAAATTTCCTGCATTGACAAGGCTCAGAACTTATATAAACCGCTGTCAAGTCCGCTTCCTGGGTAAAACCAGTACTGAGTTTTGTTTTATGAAAGGTATCGGATCGAGCTGAGGATCAAACCCGCAACCTCTGTTGTGAGCGGCTAACACTCTATCCGTACATGATTATGAAAATAGTATACGGAAGAAACCCAGCAGCTTTTGTCATTCATGTAACCGTTTTTTATATCCAGGTTAAGTTAAAGTTTTCTATTCGACAAATATTTCTGTAATAAAAATTTGTGTTCAACTTGTTATTCGTGCTTGAGAAAGTGTGTCATAGCACAATCCTTGAAGTGGTGCTCTATTTTTTCTCTGATAAATCGACAGAACTCGTTTATCTTTCGATTTTTTTATTTTTGGCTTTCCTACATCTCATTCCTTGCATCAATTTTTGTCTTGTATACACTGACCGTTATGTCGATATGCCGTGGGAATTATCATGCAATAAAGACCTACACACCCGTGCAAATGATGAACAGCAGGCAGGGTCGCAGCTTGGCTAAAAACGATGTGTAGGCAGAGTTGTTGGGGGTCCGGGGACATGCTCCTTCGACAAAATTATTCAGCTAGACTGTCGCAGATGTGTTTTGACGTATATTTCTTATCTTTTTAGGGGCCTGGTTATCTTTAATGATAACGTTGAATTTACTGTTTTAGAACATAAATTTAATGCTTTAAGGTTTGTTCACTTCAATAAAGGTTAAAAGGAAGTAGTATAGGGGTCAGATTTTATTGCATTTTTTGGAATTAATATGTTTTCAATTTCTCAGAAAAAAATGAAGGCACATGCCTCCAGTGCCTATAGGAAGCTACGTCACTGGTAGGTCAATTCCTTTGGACATAAATTACTCTTTTGCAAAGAGAATACTATAAATATTGTAAACGGACGATTATCGCCGGGTCACTGCACATACCACAGTCTATATAGAAACAGGCGGTTGCTCATTTAATAATACATTTTAATAATTTTGAATCTTTATGTAATATTCACATTTTGATATCACAGTTTTCGTATCACTGTCCGATAACATTTCCTTTGATATGCAATATGAATAGTAGCGGGGAAAAGAATTGGCATACTGTAGATAAAATTATATGGAATACCTATTATACAAATAGTTTTTTTGCATTGATTAAATTAAAAAGCATTTTTTTTATGATTTATCGGACTTCCGGTGAATATGATATACATAACTATATAAATTGTTTTTCTGATATCGTTTATAATATCTCATTCCAGTGTTTTGGTAAAAAGGGACACCATGGTTTAATGATACTTGCGGAGAGGCTAAGCGGCATTAACGTATACTATATATTTATATATACATTACACTAATGATAAAAAACGTTCTGTTTATGTGTGTCATTAGAACAACTAAACGTACATTTCACTCAAAAGAGAAAGTTAATCTATCCAGTTTATGTAAACATTCGCCTAGAAATATTTGAAAATATTAAAAATAATAAAAATAGTCGTGTTCAAAATGATTTAAATAAGCAGTATTATGTTAATCACTTTAAAAAAACTTTAATACCTCACATAATCACCCAACTAACGACAAGTATACACATAGATCTATATTGACCAATAAGAAGAAAAACTATTTATTCTATGAAAAGGAACAAAAGTCCGGATTATTGCAATAATGTAGTAATGTAATCTTTTTCTTTATAGAAGCGAATAATTTAATAAGTCCTTATTTATGTCACATTTTTAATGATATTTATCCTGAATCTTGGTGTAACGGACACATTGTTCCTATTCATAAAAAGGGGGATATATTAAACTCCTCTAATTATAGAGGTATTACTATAGTTAACACAATAGCTTTATGTCTTTTCGAACTTTAAGAAATAGACTAAATAAGTGGTGCAATCTGGTCATGTTTCTATTGCTAGTCAATATGGATCTATACATGGATCTTTACAGCTATGCTATCTCGGATCTTTATAGATATGCTCTCCTTGATTTCAATATATATGCTATCTCGGATCTCTATAGACATGCTCTCCTTGATTTATACCGTAATGCTATCTCGGATCTCTATAGATATGCTCTCCTTGATTTCTATAGATATGTTATCTCGGATCTCTATAGACATGCTCTCCTTGATTTATACAATCATGCTATCTCGGATATCTATAGATATGCTCTCCTTGATTTCTATAGATATGCTATCCCGGATCTCTATAGATATGCTCTCCTTGATTTCTATAGATATGCTATCCCGGATCTCTATAGATATGCTATCTCGGATCTCTATAGATATGCTATCCCGGATCTCTATAGATATGCCCTCCTTGATTTTTATAGTCATGCTATCATGGATCTCTAAAGACTTGCTATCCTGGGTATCTACAGCCATGCTATTTTGAAGATTTTGTTTAATATTCAAACCAATCATTCTTATAATTAAAATACATGAAAATACATGTGTGTGTTTGAGTAAAGGGTCGTAGTTTCTGAAATTTACATATGTGTGTTTGAGTACAGGGTCATAGTTTTTGATACTTACATGTGTGTGTGTGTGTGTGTGTGTGTGTGTGTGTGTGTGTGTGAGTAAAGGGTCGTAGTTTCTGATATTTACATGTGTGTGTATGAGTAAAGGGTCGTAGTTTCTGATACTTACATGTGTGTGTATGAGTAAAGGGTCGTAGTTTCTGATATTTAAATGTGTGTGTATAAGTAAAGGGTAGTAGATTCTGATATTTACGTGTGTACATTAGTAAATGATCGTAGTTTCTGATATTTTCATGTGTATGTATAAGTAAAGGGTCGTAGATTCTGATATTTTCATGTGTATGTATGAGTTAAGGGTGGTAGTTTCTGATATTTACATGTGTGTGTGTGTGTGTGTGCGTGCGTGCGTGCGTGCGTGCGTGCGTGCGAGCGTGCGTGCGTGCGTGTGTGTGTGTGTGTGTGTGTGTGTGTGTAAAGGGTTGTAGTTTCTGATATTTACATATGTGTGTATGAGTTAAGGGTCGTAATTTCTGATACTTACATATCTGTGTGTATGAGTAAAGGGTCGTAGTTTCTGATATTTACATGTGTGTGTATGAGTGTCGTAGTTAATGATACTTACATATATGTGTGTATGAGTTAAGGATCGTACTTTCTGATATTTACATGTGTATGTACGAGTAAAGGGTCGTAGTTTCTGGTACTTACATGTGTGTATGTAAAAGTAAAAGGTCGAAGTTTCTGATACTTACATGTGTGTGTGTGTGTGTGTATGAGTAAAGGGTCGTTGTTTCTGATATTTACATGTGTGTGTATGAGTAAAGGGTCATACTTTCTGATATTTACACGTGTATGTATGAGTAAAGGGTCATAGTTTCAGATACTTACATGTGTGTGTGTGTGTTTGAGTAAAGGATCGTAGTTTCTGATACTTACATGTGTGTGTGTGTGTGTGTGTGTGTGTGTGTGTGTGTGTGTGTGTGTGTGTGTGTGTGTGTGTCTGTGTCTGTGTGTGTGTCTGTGTGTGTGTGTATGCTTAAACTGTCGTTGTTTCTGATACTTACATATATGTGTGTGTGAGTAAAGGGTCGTAGTTTCTGATATTTACATATTTGTATGTATGAGTAAAGTGTCGTATTTTCTGATACTTACATATCTATGTATATGAGTAAAGGGACATAGTTTCTGATATTTACATGTGGGTGTATGAGTTAAGGGGCATATATTCTAATACTTACATATCTGTATGTATGAGTTAAGGGTCGTTGTTTCTGATTCTTACATATATGTGAGTATGAGTAAAGGGCCGTAGTTTCTGATATTTACATGTGTGTGTCTCAGTAAAGGGGCATAGTTTCTGATACTTACATATCGGTGGGTATGAGTAAAGGGTTGTACTTTCTGATATTAACATGCGTATGTATGAGTTAAGGGTCGTAGTTTTTTATATTTACAAGTGTGGTTATGAGTAAAGGGACATAGTTTCTGATATTTACATGTGAGTGTACGAGTAAAGGGTCGTAGTTTCTGATACTTACATATCTGTGTGTATGAGTAAAGAGTCGTAGTTTCTGATACTTACATATATGTGAGTATGAGAAAAGGGTCGTAGTTTCTGATATTTACATGTATGTGAGGGTGTATGATTTAAGGATCGTATTTTCTGATATTTACATATCTGTGTGTATGAGTAAAGGGTAGTAGTTTCTGATACTTACATGTGTGTGTATGAGTAAAGTGTCGTAGTTTCTGAACTTTACATGTGTATGTATGAGTAAAGGGTTGTAGTTTCTGATATTTACATGTGTGTGTATGAGTAAACGGTCGTAGATTCTGATACTTACATATATATATATATGTGTATGAGTAAAGGGTCGTAGTTTCTGATATTTACATATCTGTGTGTATGCTTAAACTGTCGTAGTTTGTGATACTTACATATCTGTGTGTATGATTTAAAGGGTGGTAGTTTCTGATATTTACATGTGTCTGTATGAGTAAAGGGGCGTAGTTTCTGATTCTTACATATCTGTGTGTATGAGTAAAGGGCCGTAGTTTCTGATATTTACATGTGTGTGTCTCAGTAAAGGGGCATAGTTTCTGATACTTACATATTTGTGGGTATGAGTAAAGGGTTGTACTTTCTGATACTTACATGTGTATGTATGAATTAAGGGTTGTAGTTTCTGATATTTACAAGTGTGGGTATGAGTAAAGGGACTTAGTTTCTGATATTTACATGTGAGTGTATGAGTAAAGGGTCGTAGTTTCTGATATTTACATAATCTGTGTGTATGAGTAAATAGTCGTAGTTTCTGATACTTACATATATGTGAATATGAGAAAAAGGGTCGTAGTTTGTGATATTTACATGTGTGTGTGTATGAGTAAAGGGTCGTATTTTCTGATACTTACATATCTGTGTGTATGAGTAAATGGTAGTAGTTTCTGATACTTACATGTGTGTGTGTCTGTGTGTATGAGTAAAGAGTCGTAGTTTCTGATAATTACATGTGTGTGTATGTGTAAAGTGTCGTAGTTTCTAAACTTTACATGTGTACGTATGAGTAAACGGTCGTAGTTTCTGATACTTCCATATATATGTGTATGAGTACAGGGTCGTAGTTTCTGATTTTTACATATATGTGTGTATGCTTAAACTGTCCTAGTTTCTGATACTTACATTTCTGTGTGTATGAGTAAAGGATCGTAGTTTCTGATATTTACATGTGTCTGTATGAGTAAAGGGGCGTAGTTTCTGATACTTACATATCTGTGTGTATGAGTAAAGGGTCGTAGTTTCTGATATTTACATGTGTGTGTATGAGTAAAGGGGCGTAGTTTATGATACTTACATATCTGTGTGTATGAGTAAAGGGTCGTAGTTTCTGATATTTACATGTGTGTGTATGAGTAAAGGGTCGTAGTTTATGATACTTACATATCTGTGTGTATGAGTAAAGGGTCGTAGTTTCTGATATTTACATGTGTGTGTATGAGTAAAGGGTCGTAGTTTATGATACTTACATATCTGTGTGTATGAGTAAAGGGTCGTAGTTTCTGATATTTACAGGTGTGTGTATGAGTAAAGGGTCGTAGTTTCTGATATATACATGTGTAGTTTCTGATACTTACATGTGTGTGTATGAGTAATGGGTCGTAGTTTCTGATACTTACATGTCTGTGGGTATGAGTAAAGGGTCGTAGTTTCTGATACTTACATGCCTGTGTGTATGAGTAAAGGGTCGTAGTTTCTGATACTTACATGCCTGTGTGTATGAGTAAAGAGTCGTGTATGAGTAAAGGGTCGTAGTGTCTGATATTTACATGTGTGTGTATGAGTAAAGGATCGTAGTTTCTGATACTTACATGTCTGTGTGTATGAGTAAAGGGTCGTATCTTCTTATACTTACATGTCTATGTTTATGAGTAAAGGGTCGTAGATTCTGATATTTACATGTGTGTGTATGAGTAAAGGGTCGTAGCTTCTGATACTTACATGTCTGTGTGTATGAGTAAAGGGTCGTAGTTTCTGATACTTACATGTCTGTGTGTATTAGTAAATGGTGTAGTTTCTGATACTTACATGTCTGTATGTATGGGTAAAGGGTCGTGTGTTCTGATATTTACATTTGTGTCTATATATGAGTAAAGAGTCGTAGTTTTTTATGTGCATGTCTGTGTGTATGAATAAAGGGTCGTGGTCATGAATGTGTTTGAGTAAAGGTTCGTATACTATTTTCGAAGCTGACAAAAAAATACATATTTCACCAAAAGATTTTGAATATAAATATTGATCTGCAATTTGCCCAATTTCTGTTAATGTTATATGAATCTCTCTCAAAGCACACACCAGTTCCCGAAAGTTCTGCATTTTAATTTTGTTCGTTCTTTTTCAGATTCTTTTAATTTTTTTGAACCGTTTTTATTAAATAACCTTATATTAAACGATGTTTTTTTTTCTTCCAAACTATATCATTTATAATGTAAGAAATGTACTAATTAGTAAGCATATTCGTACTGTGAACTTAACGCTGTTTTTGGATAAAAATTTTATAAGATTTATCTTTCGTTCTGATCCTGTTCTTATTGTTTCATGAATATGTTGTTATATTGTAAAGATAAGAAATAGATATGTTTAAATTAGAGGTTCGTAACTATGAGTGTAGTTTGATCCGTGTATGTAATCATCGCGATACTTCAAACGACCAGCACTTGGCATACAGGTATACTAACATTAGTCTAGTTGTTTGTTTTCACGTGTTACTCTCAATTACAACATAGAATGTTTTTAAGTTTAATGTTTGACATTTTGGTAAATAATATTGTATTTTAATATAAAAAGATATCAAGTCCATAATTTCAAATATTTTATACATAAATCTATTTATAGTTATTATTTAAAACAACGTAAACATTAACATATGTACACAACAATAAACAAATGATGATTATATTTCTGTTATAAGAATTAAACTGTTTTGTAAGGATGTGCACTCTTTCTCAGTACCAAATTGGAACATCCATTGTGTTCAAGGTGAAAGCTGTCCTATTGCACCAATATATAAAATCTACATAAACGTAAACTATATAAGTATTGTATATTGTTACAGTAAGTGGGAATTATGTCTTACGGTTAAAGACACCCTTCCGGAAGATAAGTCGTTTGTTTAAAGTAATATAAAGTAAGGTCACATGTACAGTTTGAGAAAGAATTATTTAACGCATAAACATCAAAATATATACAAACGTGACTGAAAATGGTGCAGATGTCAACAATATCAAGGTAAAAGTTTCAAAGAAATGAGTTGGTTTACATTTATATCTGTTTTTTTTTCAGAACATAGTTAACTATTCGAAGTATTGTAAATGAAGACCGAACATATTACAAAGACGTGGATTTTACCTCTGTAAATAATGCATTTTTTGTTTTATATGTATAATGTTACCTTTTTATCAACTCCTATGTGTATGCTGCAAAACAGTTCTTTTCTGATCTGATCAGAGGGGGTAATCGATACTTTAAGATATTTTTTATATTGCGTACTAGTGCTTTTTTTCTTGTCAGAATTTTAAAATGTTGTTTATCTTAACACTTCTTTAATAAATCGATTTGCAGCATTACACATAGTCTTATTATGTGAATAAATAATTGTATTTTGCATCGTGTGATAGTCTCTTGTAATTCATATATTTGAATGGCTATGTACATATACTATATGATATTATTGTTATTGTTATTGCGATGTACATAGATGAGACTGAAATAAAGATTAAATATATATAATATATATAAATATATATATGTAGTAATATACTGACCAAGCATATCAAAAGTGTCAAACCAGATGAATCTACAAAACTGTCAAACGGCTTGGACGCTTTAGCAAAACTTGTAAATAAACCTGACAGTAATCGTTCTCGTGTGTATAATGAACTAGAGGAATTAAGTAAAAAAAACAGTGACAATTCAATAAATATTGAAAACCTCCTTGATTCTGAGACAAAAGAGAAAACGAATCTTAAAATGTAGACGACAAGCTAGAAACACATGTAAAAACTGTAAGTGAAAATATCGTGTTAATGGAAAATCAGCATATCAAAACATTAGACTCTAAAGTTAAAACAATAAAAAAGAAAATATCCAAGAATGACCCGTTGTCGGGTTTTAAAAAGGCATTTTCTTTATTTTCCGAAGATATCGCCTCAAAACTTGACGCACTTAGTCATAATCTGCAGTCGTCGGTAGAAAAACTGGTGAACACAAATAGACAATCGCTTGAATGCGAGGAACTCGAAAATAAAATAGGACAATGGGTTTCACCTCTTATGGCATAGTGCCACCATTACAAAAAGGAAGTGCTTCCGTGGGGTAGTCGCATAATGGCGGTTGTAAATAATCCTCAATTCTTCTTCTTTAAAAATGCATTTTCCTATTTTTAATGCTCATGTTTTTATTTGAATGGCATTATTGATGTATTTTGAACATTTTGATAGCATTGTCATGTTTGAATTGTGAATTTAGAAAAAAAAATGATGCTTGGAAATTGGGGTATGAATTCATGATTTCGGAAGTCTACTTTCACTTTGTCACCAGTGTACACACTGAGCAGAAAAAAAATCTCTTATATGACACGTGACCCCTACTTTTCTCATCATATTTTGATAGTGCAGAGGTTGACAAACAGTAAAATGTAGGTTTCACTTCTTTCATTTGGAACCCTCTATGAATGACAAGCCTTCAAACTTTTATTATTTACTATAGAATAAAGAACAAAAATCAATGGTGGGGTTACACCTTATACATATGAGTAATTTACCGGAAGTAGCCGACAATCACGCATCCAAACAACCGGAAGCGCCGTTAATAGACCTCACACACCCGACGACGCCGGTAACGTCTGCCAGAAGAAACGACGATCCTATGGAAATTCAAATAAACGTGCCATTTCGCAGTAGTCATGCTTATAAAGGTGTTATAAGAAAAAGATCGAAATCTTACATAAATACAGGCATTGAATTGGAAAGCGATCAGGGTGGACTTGAAGAATTTTTCACTGATTTAGGTGTAGTGTATAAATCGGCAAAATTTCTATATACACGCAGGTCCATTAGTTAATCTGCACAAATAGTCATCAGTGAAGATCAATCCGTATTAGTAGAAAATCCCGACATTTGGCCACCGGGGATCAGTTGTCGTCCCTGGTTACAACGTTCTGAATACCGTACTAGGTATTTAAATACTGATCAAAATTTTTTGAACCATTCAAACACTATATTAAAATGTTATATGAAACAGAACGATGTATTGCCAAAAATAACATTGAGATGGAAAAATTTGATTTGTTATGGAACCTATACATTCCCCTTATATCTTAAAAATAAAGACTATTAATTTTACATTTTTCAGATTTATGTATTATAAAAGTTGCCCTCCAGGATGGCCTCTTTGCTAATTTTGTGGAGACATTACTTAAGTAAAAATCTCCTGCTGCCTCGAATTTTTCTATTGTTTTTTTTTCTTTTTCTACTTATATATTGTTTTATAATGATCCAACTTCTGTTTTATTTTTCATTTTCAAAAAAAAGGAAAGTGTTTATATAACAATTTTACATCTGGTATCTTTGATATTGTTTTAATGTTTTCTCCTGGCTTTCAACAAACACCATCAATTAACACACAAAAAATTGTGTTTATAAACCATTCCAATTATAGATACCTCTAATAAATATAAACACACAAAAACAAACCCAATATAATATATTTTTCTGTAGAAAGAGATACACTAAAATACATATTTAATATTTAGTAAGGTCCTACACCAAGCCAGCCACTATAGACTTAAGAGAGAAAAATCTCCTGAAGTTATTAGACAACATAATTTTCTTATACTATCATCTGCTGTGTCAAATTATATTTGATTTCTGTTTGATTTTTGTTTTAGCTCGAGCTACAGTCTATAATTTGTTGAGAATGGTGTGTCCCTTTAAGATTAACGTATATATGTGTATTCGGTGAAAAGAAAAAGAAATTATACATACCTATAAATGTCGACAGGTCAAGGAACAATAAATGTATTGCATATAAATTTTGTATATTTATATTTCATCATACTGTTGAATCAAAAAACAAACATTTAATTCATTTCAAAGTAAAACAATAAGAAAAAAAAGTTCATTTTCCATCACATGAATAAATTTAGTCAATGATGAAATAGTTTTAAAAATCAAAATATATGCTTTCCTTTTCCTTTCAGTGTATATATATATATATGAATGTATGTTACAACTTCACTGAAATATATATTTGTACGGTTTGTTGAGGGATGGCCCACCCCGACCCTCACAGACCTATTACGGGGTGATTAAATGGATCACTTTTCAGTGATTGAAATTAAAAAAAAAAATAATAATAATAAACCATGAGTCATAACATTATGTCATGAAACTGCACTGGACTTATGACCGGCATTCCTTATCTGCTTAAGGAACTAAAATATAAGAATATTACTGTGTGTGGCATATCAGAACACTGGCTCCTGCAGCAGAACACGTACATACTAGACAGTTTAAGCAATGACTATGAAGCACATGTTATTTCAACATCCAACCCAAAATCAATTAATGGTAGATTGTTTGGAAAGGGCGGTGTGGCAATTCTTTGACACAAATCACTTAACGATTATGTTCAAACTATAGAAACATTCAGTGAACGCATAGCTGCTATAAAGATTTCATTTAAAACTTGCAATCTGTACGTCATTCAAGTATACTTACCATGTTGTAGCGAAAAGATAGACATTTTCAAATTGGAAGTAGATAGAGTGAACGACATACTATCTGTGATAGACAATGGCGATAAAACTGTTCTAATGGGTGACTTTAATGCCAAATTTCTTGGAAATAAAACGTCCATAATATCGAAAACACGAGATAAATATATTCGATCACTCTCCGAAATGAATAACCTAACAGTGTCAACAGGAATTGATATGTGCAATGGCCCAAATTACTCATTTATCCCAGGGGTTAATATGTCACCAAGTCTGATCGATCATGTACTGATTGATGAATCTCTGATCTCTTGTGTACGTGAGTGTTATATTGAAGAAGAAGCTCCACTAAATTTTTCTCGTCACCTGCCTATATTTATGCAAATACAGGTTGACTTAGATACTGACAATGCTTTTGTTACATCTGGACAAGTTACAAAACACTGTTTCAACTGGTCATCGAACGTTCAAAGGGAAATGAACAGATCACAGGTTAAAAAAAGCCTGGAAAACACATCCTTTAACTTCGAAAATGTTAATGATTCGTATGAGAAAATTATCGTTTGTTTACAAAATAGCGCAGAAATCTGTATCAAAAAGAGAAAATTTAAGAAATATCTTAAACCATACTGGTCACGAGTGGCAGTGGTAGAAAACTTACATAAATCAATGGTTACGTCACGTATCGAATGTTTAAAAAATGACCGGCCGAGAATTGGAGAAATTTACAAAAAATATAAAAATCAAAAACGTATATTTAGACGTGAACTGAGACTTGCAGGAAGGCTGTTTGATCGAGAAGAATACGAAAGAATCGGTAAGTTGGCAGAAATAGATCATAAGGATTTCTGGAAAGTGATCAAAGCGAAACGAAAGAACAAAGAAAATGCAAAAAATGGCAGTGAAATTATATTTAAAGATAAACTTGAAAAAAATCCAGAAAGAATATTAGACGGCTGGCGAGATTATTTTAACGATCTTTATGCATTTTCTTTCGATACACATTTTGATGAAACGTTTAAAACAAAAGTGGAAAAGGAACTCGAGTCTAACATAAACTTAAACGAAACAACTATCTATCAAGTTGCTTAATAAAACCATTAAACCCGAAAGAGTTATTAAAATAGTACAACACTTACCAAATGGGAAAAGTGCCCCCAGCGATAACATTACATATGAACACATAAAACACGGAGGTGAAATACTGGTGAACTACATAACAAGTTTATTTAACAGCATTTTAAGGTATGAAAAAGTACCATTATCATTTAAAAACGGTATAACCATAACTTTACATAAAGGTAGTGGAAAATCAAAAACAGACCCAAACAATTATAGGGCTATCTCCTTACTTACAGTGATCTCAAAAATCTTTGAAAAAATAATTTTGACAAGAATCGAAGGTAACACGAATATACAAACCAAATTACACCCACTACAACATGGAATTCAAAAGGGAAAAAGCAGTAAAATGGTCTCTTTTCTCTACCAAGAGGCAATCAATTACACTTACGAACGTAATCAAGTTATGTATTCATGTTTTATGGACGCTATGGAAGCGTTCGACCGTACTTGGATCTCAGGGGTTCTCTACAAACTGTATCACCTCGGAATATGTGGTAAAGTATTGCGTATATTTAACGACATGTTACGTGGAGGGTCAAGTCGTGTGTATGCCTGTTGGCATTTGTCAGCTCGATTCCAAATCCACCAGGGAACCAGACAAGGAAAGGAAGCATTTGGTCCCCGTTCTTATATACTGTTTTCATTGACGAACTTCTACATACTCTCGAGGCTTCAAACCACGGACTGAAAATAAACTCCGTGTCTGTCTGCGCGCCTACACAAGCAGATGATATTGTTCTGATGTCATTGTCGAAAAACGGACTTAATGAACTAATAAATTCTTGCAGCACTTACGCAAACAAATGACGTTATTCGTATAATGCCTCAAAATGTGCTGTACTTATACATAATCAGAAACAACGTCATCGGACGGACGACAATACTCTGTGTTATGCAAATCAACAACTTCCAGTCGTCAAAGAATACAAACATCTTGGAATAATCCAGAATAACAGACGGAAATCTGCAAATGTAGATACGGTGCGTCAAACTACGCGGGGATTGCTGTTCTCGTTAATAAACTGCGATATCCATAGTAATGGCGTCAACCCTATAACGGCAGCAAAACTTTACACGTCCATTGTCCTATCACGAGCTCTATTTGGTTGTGAACTATGGAATGATATAACAAAAGCTGACATGTCTCACCTAGAAGCTACTCACCATTTCTGTCTAAAACGCATCCAGAACCTATCCCATCTTACCCGCTCAGACATGGTCACCGGCTTACTTGGGTTCACGTCATTAGAAGCATACATAGACTTACAAAAGTTATCGTTCCTTGGTACGATTTGTAGACTTAAAGCAACAGACATTACGCTCCAGCTATTCCTTAATAGACTTTACCAATGCAAAAACATGTGTACCAAACGA
Source organism: Panopea generosa (assembly GCA_029582155.1). NCBI lineage: Eukaryota > Metazoa > Mollusca > Bivalvia > Adapedonta > Hiatellidae > Panopea > Panopea generosa. The sequence goes on from CM055896.1 coordinate 89,274,977, forward strand.
AACAATGGCTTTATAAACGATATCCTGCAAATACTCAGAAAGTACAAACTGGAACAGTATATCAAGCAATTCATGTTATCAACCACATTTCCTGCAAAAGAACCATGGAAAAGTGTTTGTAAAAAAACAATAATAAACTTCGAAGAACAGCACTGGTTATTACGAATTAACGCAAACGATGATTGCTTCCGGTTTCGAAGGGTCCACAGTAAACTATCTCCTGGAACAGTCTGGCTAATTGCATTAGAGAATCCGTCTTCCATCGAGTCCATGACATTCTTAGCCAAATTATGTTGTGCACCAAAATCAAACCAAATAAAGAACTGTTTAATATGCGAGGCACAATATACAGATGAACTGTTTCATAAAGTTTTTTATTGTAGCAGTTATAAACATCAATCCACGAGGCTAGCGTACTGGAACTCTCTCAATATTCAGTTTCTAAGTGATTTATGCTCATTTCTACGGAACAGTACCAAAGACATCCAATTACTATTCTTGATTGGATATGTAGATATACTTTTATCTTCACTGTTAACATTAAAGCAAATCTCAGAATTTATGAACTTTAATGCTGCTTTCCTGAGATCAATATACGCTTGCTAATAAATGCATGTCTATATGATTTACATTTAGAGACTGATATTAAAATATATTAAGACCTGAAACAAGATATACACACTTTAAACATTTTATGTTTTGTTTCGGTGAAATAACCTAAACGTGCATATAAATCATTCAAACTAGAGTCCTAAAACAAGACAACAGATTTAAATAATTTACTTTAATTCACGAATAAAGACAGTTATTTATATCTACATCGATGACAAAACCTTTGACTTTGTAAATATTAACTATTATTTTTGGTAATTCACAATGTTATCATAGTATTTATATTGTAATATAATTTGTATAAAATCTAAATTTTCGTAAAATCTCCAGAAATTGGGGAATAAAAGTTGATAATAATACATGTGAAAAAGCAGATAGCAGGTCTAAAGAAGCATTAGCTAAGGCCAGTTACAATGAACAGTATTCCTGTAAGAACAACTTCAAGTTCATGAACATAAAGGAAAGGCCGGATGAAACTGTAGAGACATTGACCACTCATGTTTGTGACATGCTCCAGAAGAAGAGAATAACTCTTGAAAAATCCAAATTAGTAGCCATTCACCGCATACCGGGAAAGATAAATCACGAACGTCCAGTTTTGGTCAAACTGTCCAATAACACTTAAAAGGCCAAAATATTAAAAAAAAAACGCAAAGCCTTCAAAGCAGATGGGCATCGTCTTGTTGACGATGTCACAAAGCTTAATGCAGCATTGATTCAAGGACTATGCGAGCATCACGATATTGACCAGGGTATTCAACGGTTCCATCTAATAATATGCTAAGGCTATGCAGAATGACAGGAAGTACAAATTTGATCTTTTCGACAATATTGAAGATACATGTATCATCAAAAAGAAATAAAATGATTCTCTAGAACTTTAGTGGGATTTTCTGTATCGTGTTTTTTACTGATTGAAATTGGATTATTGATTAATCGTATTACATCTCCATTAAATGGATTTAAATGGATTAAATTTCAGTGGTTCAATTAGATCTTAAGTGGGACTTTCAGTATCACTTACAAACCACAATTCATATTTATTGTTTATAATATGTGTTTACATGCTAATTCAAATGGATTTTAATGTTTATATATATTTATTGACATGGCTTAAGTGGATTTATTATAATTTGGTTGTTCATTAAAAACTGAAGTGGGACTTTCAGTATCACTTATAAACCACATTTCATTCTTACTGTTTATAATATGTGTTCTAAATGGATTTAAATGATGAATTTTTCTTTGGCGGACTTAAACATAATTCGGAAAAGGAATTTAGTTTATGTAAGTATATGCCATAAAATATTTTTTTAAAAAAGAATAATAAAAAATCTAGCTTTAAATAAACATTATCAAAAAAAAACAACAACATAGATTAGATATACTTGGTACACTTTGCATTGAATATGTCCATTTTTCATACACAAACGGCGGACTAGATCACGCCTGTATAAGTAATTGGATATTTATGAATAACAAAGTATGACATTTGTACACACTCTTAATAAAAAATAATTTTCACTAAAATTGTGGTAATACAAAACTAAACATAAATCGTTATGGTGGAATCAAATTTAATGTTTTGACATGCTAATATAACTGAGTTTTTTTTGGTTTCATTTTTTTTTTTACCCTTTTTTTTATTAATTATTCAAAACATAAACCAACTGTAAAGTTACAAAATAAATCAATTGACTATCTGTCGGGCTAGTAATATGCAGTCTAAGACTGGAAGATATGACTTATTCTAATATAGACAGCACTTGTTCTACATCAGCAATATTTTTTGTCTATAGAGAGACACACAATTTAATGATTAAAAAAATATATAAAAAAAATTGTATCAATAATTGTTAATTATATTGAAATCATTTTCAATCTTTTAACAACAAAATGATGTGCATTTTTTCACAATTTATTAAGCACAGCATTAATATGTTTATCACTTTTGTAGCTTTTTTGTTTTTTAGTTTGAGTTTTCCTCTATGTCTGGGTCATGCATATTTAACCTACATTTTATATAGATTTTCACACAATAGCGACTGTCCTTAAAATTTAAACTGTTAATTGTCAGGGTCTTGGTTCAGTTCACAAAAGACTTGATGTTTTTAATTATTTAAAAGCAAACAACTGTCAGATATACTGTTTACAAGATATTCACTCAACAACTTATATAGAAAATGTTATTAGTTCAAAATAAGGTATGTCTTTTCTCCTCGGTCAGCTCAAATAGTCGTGGCTGTGCGATTTTATTCAATAAAAACTTAGACTATACTATACATGCACATACCTCTGACCCCGAGGGTAATTACATAAGTGCAGATTTAAATGTAGATAATAATAGATTTACTCTTATAACCTTATATGGACCCAATAAAGACTCCCCATTTTTCTTTGATAATATTTTGATAAAAGCAGAATGATAATGAAACTTATGTCTTATGCGGAGATTTCAACATTGTACAAGACCCGAAATAGATTACTACAATTACTCTGAGACAAAGAATAAAAAAGCACAACAAAAAGATTTAGAAATAAAAGAAAAATATAACTTGATTGACCCATTTAGAGAATGTTATCGAACGTTAAAACGCTATACCTGGAGGCGTAAAACACCTTTAAAACAGGCTAGGCTTGATTTTTTTCTAGTGTCAAAAAATTACTCTCTTCGGTAAAAAAATGTCATATTGAATCTAATTACAGATCCGACCATTCAATGGTTATTTTAAATATTTCTTTTAACAATTTTAAACCTGGTAAAGGTCTCTGGAAGCACAAAAACAGTCTTTTAAATGATATAGACTATTTAAATACAATAAATGATGAAATCGAAGAAATTAAGGCACAATATGCATTACCCATATATAACTTTAATAATATTGAACAAATTGCAAATGATAAAATATAATTTATTATAGACGAACAGCTATTTCTTGAAACGTTACTAATGGAAATCAGAGGCAAGTCAATATCTTACTCAAGTTTTAAAAAGAGAGACTGACAAGTTAGAAAAAGATTTGATAAATAAAATAGACAATTTAGAAAAAAAACTAAAACCTGACAATATCAACCAATTAGAAAGTTACTAAAATGAACTTATAAATATCCGAAAACATAAGATGCGTGGAGCTATGATAAGATCGAGGGCAACTAAATTATTGAAGAGGATGAAAAACCTTCAATTTATTTTTGCAAATTAGAATCACATAATTGTTCCAGTAAAATAAAACCAAAACTTAAAAAATGTGATTAACTTCTTCGAAATCCCGAATTCTCGTCGCATGCGAGAGCGAGATTTCGCTCGAGACTATGAGCTCAGGGGAACTCGTTTCACCGCGGTCGCTGCTGAAACAATGTAGATTTCACTTAAGTAAATTGAATTTTCATACATTAACAACACAAATATTTATTAAAGCAGTTAAATAAAGTTTAATTTGAGAGGGTATGCTAGTATCAATGATGAACATAAGAAATGATGAGGTTGTTGACCATGAATACCTTTTTATTGTGACTTTTATTACTGTTGTAAGTGGGTTATATTTCAAAGTAAAAAGCGTTGTTGAGTGGTATTTTTAATATTTGCATAATTTTGAGTTTTTTTATTATCATATTGTGTATTTACCTATAATTAGCTCATATGGCATCGTTACCCAGTCTACTAGTTACCTGGACAAATAGGATTTTTTAACCTTTGATAGATAGTGTCATATGGAATATATTTGCCTACAGGCATATTGCACACAATGTACGCAACTGTCCAGTTTCTGGCATCCTGCTGAGTTTTCATAATTCACAAACACTACAGTCACACCATGTGGTAATGAGAAAAAAAACATGCATATTGTACACCAATTTGCATAATTCACCACATGTTTTATGACCCCAGGGTTTAAGATAGGATATATGTTATGTTGCATAGTATTATGGACAATTACTTAATTTAAACATTTTCAGTTATTTATGGGGTCAATACCAATGGTAAGAAATTATGTAACGTCCGTCTTCTTTTTGTAACGTTCATCCCCTATATTAGAGTGACATAAAACAAAATCTCTAAATTTTTGTTCATTTTTTTTTTGATAAATTATTCATATCTTAGATGCACTCTGATAACATAAAATACATTGAAAAAAAGTGAAATTGATTCTATAAATTCAAAAAAATAGAATGTGTATGCAGGTGGGGGAGGGGGAGGCGGACGTTACGGGGACGGACGTTCCATTTCCGTGTATATCTTTCCAAAATGACCAATTTTGTTTTCATTTTATATAGTACCTCGGTATAACAGCAGGTGAATGTGTATCATTCTATTTATCTTCTCGGAAGAATATATACCAGGGATGCAGTTTTTTGTCACAAATTAAAAATTTTCTGAGTTGATGTATAATTTCACAAATACACTTTTATTAAAGAAAGCAAATATATCTCCTCGCGGTCATGCATTACAATGTGATACACGTAAATGTTGTAAATATGATAATGACAAAATTGTATGTATATTATTTTGTGTGATTTGTGTCCGTAGTATATGGTGTAAATTTACAATAAATATATCAAATTTCTCGTTAATACAATAAATGTATAAACAAAATAAAATGTATTTTAGTAACGTTTCAACCCCAAATAACAACAACCCAATACTATCACACAGTACAAACAAATACCGTAAGTAAATGATTGTGACACCTAATCATTGTGTGAAATACTGTAAAGTTAATGCATTAACATATGTGTGGTACGAAACCACAATTTGGTGGTACGAAACGTCTGTAATTCATTCAAAGCTCTCTTAAATAAAAGAAAATCATAGCTTTTTGCAAAAAAACTACATTAAGATTATATTGATATGTTATAGTCATAATGTTGTTTTTTTTTAAAATCATTTACCTACGTTTTAAACAAAAAGGCCCATTAACTGTGCAACATGCATGTCGTTAGTTGGGTCCGAAATTTGGTAGATAATACATCTATAAAAAGACAAGAATTATTAATAAAATCCGTCATGTTGCATGAACTATAAACCCAATAAAATATAACCATTCCCTATTTGTAAATGATAGTAGGGATACTGATAAAAAAATTAATACAAAACTTCTCAAGTTTACAAATTACCCCACCCATCACCAGAAATCAAGCATTAATTAAAGTATACAAACACGCATAAAACGATAAAAAATAATTTTATTTTATCATGAGAAACTTATTTTTTTATTTTTTTTTCATATCTTGTATTGTTTTCTTTTTTTTATGGCTGTTTTATGTAACTTTGTTGTAATTAACTAATGCCAGAAGCACCACTGCGGTTTGTTATGGTGTGCCGCGATTCCCCTGAGCTCAAGTCACGTACAGATCTCGTCACACACGAGAGCGAGATTTCATCTTTTCGAATTGGAGAATGGAAGCTATTTTACTAATCAAACAGATATTCTTAAAGAAGCTCATTTTTTTATCAGCAACTTTATTCAAGTAGAGATGAAACTCTAATAGATATAAACTTAAATAACGATTTTTCAAACATAACAAATGAAATTCCTAAACTTCCATCAATAGAGTCAAATTCATAAGATGGTTTAATTACTTTTGAGCAGGCTTTAATTACGCTTAAAGGAATGAAAAATAATGTCCAGGAAGGTCAGGATATAATTGTGATTTCTACAAGGTTTTCTGGGGTAAATTAGGACATTTCGTTGTACGTTCAATAAATGCTGGTTTTAATAAAGGAGAATTATCTGTTACTCAAAAAGAGGGGATTATAACTTGCATTCCTAAAGAAAATAAAAGTAGATTCCAGATGATAAATTATAGACCAATTTCACTTTTAAATTGTGTATATAAAATCGCCCAAGGCTGTATAGCAAATCGCATTAAAAGCACTTTAAATACGTTAATACACTCAGATCAAACTGGGTTCATTGCAGGACGATACTTAGGAGAAAATACGAGATTATTATATGATATAATGCAGAATACGGAAGAAAAAAAACATATCTGGGTTATTGTTACTAATTGATTTTGAAAAAGCTTTTGAGTCCATCTCTTGGTCTTTCATTTATAAAGTTTTAAAATATTTTGGATTTGGAAACTCCATTATATCATGGGTGAATTTATTTTACAAAAATGCTACCCTTGCTGTTAATCAAGGTGGCCATCTATCATCATTTCTTTCAAATAGGTCGCGGTTGTCGTCAGGGCGACCCCTTGTCACCTTATATCTTCATCTTATGTTCCTAAATTCTTGCAGTAAAAATTAGAAATAATAAAAATATAAAGGGCATAACCATAGGGGAAACAGAATATAAACTTTTACAATATGCTGATGATACTTCGGCTATTCTTGACGGGTCAGATAAGTCTTTAAATGAAACCCTTAATGAATTATCAAACTTTTCAGAATATTCTGGTCTTTAAGTTAGCTTTGAAAAAACCCAAGTAGTATGGATAGGTCATAACAAATATAGCTCAGAAACAATCAAAACAAAATCAAAACAAAATGGAAACTAAACTGGGTCAAAACAGAATTCAAATTATTAGGTATCATTTTTAATGTAGACCTTAATGAAATGCAGATGTATGACACCACTTGGTAAAATAACTGTCATCACATCTTTACTACCAATATTAAACCATCTATTCATTTCACTACCTAATCCAAATGATAATATAATTAAAGATTTAAATATGATTTTCTATGAATTTTTATGGAGAGGCCCCGCAAAAAAAAAAAAAATCATGGTTCTAATCAAAAAATATATAGATGGAGGACTTAATATGGTTAACATAAAAGCATTTATTTCAGCACTAAAAATAACTTGGATAAGAAGACTGATAACAATAGAAGGAAACTGGAAAAATATAATTGAAGAAAAACTTATTTTGAATCATCTAATACATTTTTGTGGCAAATATTTAAGTAACCAAAGAGACAAAATATAGAATTTGTTCTGGAAATATGTCCTTGAAGCATTATATAATTATCAAAAACTAAATCACATTATCAGGTCACCACTATTTTATAATGAAGATATTTTAGTTTAGTTGGAAGAGAATCCTTCTTTTGTAAAACATGGTACAGTAAGGGCATTATATATTTAAATGATTTAATAAAAGACAATGGCAGTTTTTATACAGAACAAGAATTTACACAAAATTTATAATATAAACACTAATTTTATTCAATATAATGGTATTATAAATGCAATCAAAGTATTCCTTACAAAAAACAATATAAACAGTTTAAATAAAAAATGCAGTTACCCTATTGTACCTTTTACTATATCCAAAATTATTATACACAAAAAGGGTTGTAAGAAATTATATAATATTCTGAATAAAAATAACTGCCAGCCAACATCTAAACTTAAATGGGAATGTCACTATGAAATAGATCAAGAAACGTAGAATAATATTTACAAAACACCCTTCAAAAACAACTAAAGTTCAATTTTAAGTTGGTTCCAAATTAAAATTGACCATAGAATTTTACCAAAAAAAAAACATCTACATAAAATTAAGATAATTAACACCCCTATATACCATGATTGCCAACAAGAGGAAACTCTAATACATATGCTTTGGACATGTACAGCAACGCAACCATTTCTTTAAGATATTAAGCAGTGGCTTCAAACGAAAAATATCAATATAACATTTATAGAAGAACTATTTATATTTAATATTGGGAACATTTAATAAAATGCAGACCTGTTAGTAATCATTGAAATTAAATATTATATATTTTCTACGAAACGACATAGTGCTACCTTATCTGTAGCTGCATTTAAAAACAGAATCACAAATACATTCTTATCACTAAAATGCATTGCCCAAAAAAATAATGGTATTCATTATTTTGAAACACAATGGAATAAATACAATAACCTGTTCCTCCAATAAATATTGTAATACTATTTAAACATACAGAAAACCTAAAATATCATGACCTGTCAAAAAAGCAACTTAAAACTGACCGAGAAACTGGCAGGAAAACAAATGTGCACCTACATTGAAAATCAAATATGTTTTGACCTACCCTACAAGAGGAATACTCAGGCGTTTTTTTGTTGTATCTGTTTTTTTTCTTGTCTATCTTTTTCAATATATTATTTATGTGTAAATTCCTACATTGAGCAGCAAACCAATTAAAATAACATAATCAATTGATCATATTAAATCTTAATTCTGAAGAAATAATTTAGATTAAAAATAAACTTTTATACTGAACCATTCACAAGTTCAAACTAAATTTTATACTTTTGTATAGATTATGGCAAGTTTAATTTTGTCTTTATTTGTTTACATTTTTAAAATATGTTCTTCACTATATGTATCACTATGTAAAAATTGTTTAATAAATGGGCTATCATATGATAGTTGAAAAAAAAAACCCGACTTTTTCACCATATCGAAGCCACCTCTTTTCCATGTTGTTTGCAAATGCTGGGATTTGAACCCAGAATTTCTACAAAAGTGTAGATGTGTTTGCCAGTTACACCACAAAAGCATATCATGTTGTACTAAGATAATGGACTTCAATATTTACAAAATCAAATTATGTAAATTAAAAGTTAAAAGTATTTTAACTAGTCCCATTTTCTATTGAAAAAATCAATCTTGTAACACACACTCACAGCAGTACATATTTTCTAATAAAATAAAGTATAATATCAAATTTAAAACCAGGTCAACTCATCCTTTTATATGGAGGAAAAAAAGTCTTACCAAACTATAAACCAGTTTTAATCAAAATATACACATTAGTTTCAAATCTGGTTTGATTAAATATCTAAAGCATAAGCTGTGTTTGTTATTGCATTTTCCACATACATTTACCTTATATCAAGGCGCCATTTGTTTGATTGTTTGAATATTTAGTCATTACTTTGCCATGTAGTCCTAAAAGACGATCAGTTAGCCTAATTTTTTCTTTCCTGGGATCTTTGAAGGTTAACCAGTACTGGAGTACACCCATCTCAGCATGTAACGGATAATGTTCCCACTTAAATTAGTGGCGAGAGATGCGCCCACCCATCTCAGCAAGTAACGGATAATGTTCCCACTTGAAGCAGTGGTGAGAGACGTGACAATGAGATGTTATGTCATATATCAATCAGCTTGAAGACTGTGGTTGGATGGGGATTCAAACTCATAACCAAGGATTGATAGTAATACGCTCGCCACAGGGGGACATACTGGTATTGACCATTATGATGCAAACTGTAAGTTGTATGTAATCTTAGATGTTTGAACATGTTTTGATCATGCACAAATTGCCAATGCTCTTAATTAAATTAAAGGTATTGAGGTTTCAAAGAAAAATTATTTTAATTTGCCTTTATTTTAGCTGCAGTGTACACTTATTTTAATCAGATGCACTTCAACAATTTTAAACACGAATTTCTGGGAATAATATTGTATTGATGACAATTTCATTCTGCAGTGTAAGAATAATGATTTGTGTTCCTGAGGTGAATGGAAGTGAAGACAATTAAAAACAAAAAATTGCCTTTCCTTCTCTATACAATTCTATAGCAGAGGGCATGTCTTTAACAGTAACAGAAGCTTCTTAATGCTGTTAATCATCGATACGAAACTAGCACAAACTCACATTTTTTTGTAAATACGTAAAATAAACATCTCAGAAAAATAGCAATAGCTCTACAACACTGGTTTTTTTATCTACAAACTTGGAGGACACGGTAACCTTAATAAAAAGAATATATGGAAAAGTTGGCCATAACCATTCTTAATCATGAAACAAAACAACTGGGTTGGAAGCTGCACACTGTCGAGAAATTGAAATCTACATTAAGATAATGTGTACAAGTAATAATATCAGTTAAAAGCCTTATCGTTAATGGAAGAGTCCCCTGCAAACACTAAAATGAGAAATCTTAAGTTCACACGTAATGCCTAACCCTTTCAAGGAAGCTGACTAATCCTAACCGTTATCTTTAGTCTACAGCAACCAGTAACACCAAATGTTGCTCTAAGAGGTTCCTTATGAGATGAGCACACAGAATGACACAAATCAATGATTATACATGTTTGATTCCTTTCCTCTTCATATTTGATCCCTATCTTCTTCCTAACTCTAATGCCTAACCCTTTCATGTGTTAGTCAATGCCCAACCCTAATCTTTAGTATACAGCAGCCTGTAACACCGAATGACCTTCAAAAAGTTTATTTTCATGGAACAATCACACAGAATGAGACAAACGAGATGACCACACAGAATGAGACAAATCAATGTTTTTACATGTTTGATTCCTTTCATCTTCATATTTCATCCATTTCTTCTTCCTATCCTTAATTCCTCTTCATATTTGAGCACCATCTTCTTTTTAATCCTAATGCCTAACCATTTCATTTGCCGGTCAATGCCCAACCGAAAGAATACAGCAACCTGTAACATTAAATGACATTCAAAGAAGTTTATTATCACAGATGACCACACAGAATGAGACATATCAATGTTTATACATGTTTGATTCCTTTCCTCTCCATATGTGACCCCTATAGTCTTCCTAACCTTAGGACCCGATTAGCTCAGTCGGTTACGCGTCTGACTATCAATCCAGGGGTCGTGAGTTCGAATCCCCCGCCCGGCAACAGTCTCCGTGACGATTGATATACGACATTGCGTCTCATTATCATTCGTCTCTCACCACTGATTCAAGTGGGAAAGTTATCAGTTACTTGCGGAGACGGGGTGTGATCGAGTACTGGTTAATCCCAGGAAACAGTGGTTAGGTTAATTGATCGTCTGTTAGCCCTCGATGGCATAAAAATGACGCTAAATATTCAATCAATCAATCAATCCTAACCTTAATGCCCAACCTTTTCAGGTGCCGGTCAATGCCCAACCCTACTCATTAGTATACAGCAACCTGTAACACTGAATGACCTACACGTTTATTATCATGGTTGATAATTTAACAACAATAAGGCCAAAACAACCAGTAGTACATTAGCCTCTTACAGGAATTGTAAACAGTAGTAAACAGTAGTATTGGAAAACTGAGTTTACTCCTTTGTACTTTTATAGTGTAAACAATACGCATGTACCTAGTTTTTAGGACATTGTTGTAATATTTGACAGGAAAGGTTTCAGCTAAAATAGAATACTTGAGAACAGTAAATACAGTTAGTTAGTATAAAATTCCAACATTTATGATATAATACAAGCTGTTTATATACAGTTTGCACACAGGGCACTTTGGTGCATATAGTGAACTACACACTTGTGTTTTGATGTGCAGTTAAGTCAGTTGTAGATAACTACTTCTGTTTTAATATTACAATTAAATAAATAAATAGCCATTATCTAATACGAGATAGACTTAGACATTGCATATGCATTCGTTTCTATCTTTCATTTAAACAGCATTTAGTGCGTGTTGCAAAGTACGGGGTTGATAGAAATTCAGACTGCAAATAATTTCTGGAATAAAATTGTACGGATCAAAAATTGTCGGATATACAATACTTGATAGAAAGTGAAAAAAAAATAATTTGTTGAAATATTTGAAACTGACTTTGTGTAAAGTTGCATTAATTAATTGAAGTCATTATTCACACTGGATTGTTATATTGATTGACTACTAGGTCAGTGGTATACTACATTAGCACAGGTGAAAAAAAAATATACAGGGTCTAAGGTATAAGCTGAATCAAACTCAAATTTATTTTTGATCTTGAACCGAGTGGTACATTTGTTTACCCTTACATATTTCGGAAAGAGGGTTGTTACACACTTAAGTGTTTATTAGTTTACTAATTACACTTAAGTATTACGTGATAATCAGTACAGTTGTTACAAAACTTTGTTAAGGGTTACTTAACTTAATTAATGGTTACTTAACTTAGTTAAAGGTTACTTAACTTAGTTACTGGTTACTTAACTTAGTTAAGTACAGTAGTGAGTTATCTACATAATAGTGAATATTCACTACATTGTAGATAGTGATAGTTTATATCAGTCATTGAAGACTACAGTGTACTGAAATTTGATATAGATTTCCTACTTGAAAATACTTACAGATTTTTTTCAACTTGATCGAACTCGAGTAACTTCCCTTACATTACAGTTTTACTTGAAAATTTTATTATTTTAAATACAAACTTTAATAAATTTATTTTGCGGTTCCGTGATAACGCGCACAGGATTTACCACAGTATGCTACTGGGGACTGAACAGAATGGTAAAACCCTCACCCGATCCTGTTTTCTTTATTCACACCACATGAACGTCTAACATGTGCAGAAAGAGCCCAACAATACAAAATGACATAAGAATTGCCCAAAAACATATAACAGCATGATTTATTGAAATAATACTGAATAAATTCCATTATTATAATGAATAAAGTGTTGAGACACTCACTGACTTGCAATTGAGTGAAGTTTCTGTATAAATTGTAGACAAAACTTGTAGACCACCTTATGATATGATAACCATACAGAATGCATAAAATCGCACGAAAATAACCACAAAAAATGTAACAGCATGTTTTTATAAAATTATACTGAATAAGTTCCATTATAATAACTAAATGAAGAGTTTAGAAACTCACAGACCTACAAATGAAATGCAGTCAGATTTCTATATAAATTGTAAACACAACTTACTTTCGTATGAAGTGATGAACATACAGAATGCGTATAATCGCATGAGAATTACCACAATATATTTAACAGCATGATTTCATAAAAGTATACTGAATAAGTTTCATTATAACTGAATAAAGAGTTCAGACACTCACTAACCTGCACTGACCTGCAAGTGAAATGCAGTTAAGTTTCTGTATAAAGGGCAAACACGACTAACTTTCTTATGATGTGATAACCATACAGAATGCTTATAATCGCATGAGAATTGCCACAAAATATATAACAACATGATTTCATAAGATTAAACTGAATCATTCTCTAATGTAGGCAGGTTATGAAATGACCAATAATTTTGACCAGTTACAAAATTACCTAAATTACCAAATTATAAATGGCCTCAAATCAATACTGAACATTATTGTTGTTTAGTTTAAACATAATTTATTGCTTTAACATGACGCGAAGACCTACACTATGAGAATAAATTGGGTGAAAATATAAACATTATTTATCCCAACAATGCTGAATAAATAAAAGTATTAAAACTAAATAAGGAATTCAACCCTGCCTTGCAAAACTAATTTTGTATGTAAACATAACCTTCTTTCTTATGACGTAATTATTATTTTTCCCTGCTGTACTGTATGGCAATACTCAAAACAAAACAAAGCGTACATGAAAATATTTAGACATAAACAGGTCAATTTCAACATGAAACATTAGGTTATCATATCTTATAAAGACACTCTAATTGCAAACCTGTAGGCATTTTCAAGAAATGTGAGATGGCAACCGGCAGATAACTATTCAAGCTCTATCCATTCACGCATGTGCATCAGTTGAATTTATATGAAAATAAATATACTTACAGTATGTATTCACGAATACTTTCTCATGAATAGTAGGCATGACTACTTTCTTATCAACGTTCATCCATTACTGTCCTCCCTTACTAGAAATGGTTTGGTGCTCACAGATCTAGATTCAATAAAATTACTGCATCAATTTCAACAATACTTGTAATGACTAAACACTTTGGAACTCATGAGATTCTCCACAAAATAAAATTATCATTATTGATTGGATTAAATAATTCTAAATTTATTACAAATTGTAAACATGACCTACTTTCGAATGTTACAATTATGTCGCCAACACTGACGTTCCCATATTAATTAAAAAAATAAACCAAACAAAGAATGCAATATTTAAACATATAAAATCAATAAACACATGTGTATTATGTCTCTGATTCAACAATACTGCATAAATATCGGTATTGAAACTTTTTGACGGATGAATCACTCAACTGCAAACCAGTTTACTTCCTTAAAACGAAATGTAAACATGAGCTACTTTCTCGTGAAGTAATGTCGCAATTATTACTTTTCCATGTTACAAACCAATTCCATAACTAAAACAAATGATACATGATAATCTCTAGACATTTACATGTCAATTTAACAATGAAAATTTGGTAATGATATCTATATAAAGGTACTCACCTAGAAAACAAGTCAATATTTTCACGAAATACAAGATGGCTACCTGCAGAAAAAAATACTACCGCATTTTTCCATTCACGCATGCGCATCAATTGTAAACACCGGAAGTCTTCTGTTAAGAATATTCTTACACGGCATACAGGGTCTAAGGTCTTAGCTGAATCAAACTCAAATTTATTTTTGATCTTGAATCGAGTGGTACATTTGTTTACCCTTACATATTTCGGAAAGAGGGTTGTTACACACTTAAATGTTTATTAGTTTACTAATTACACTTAAGTATTACGTGATAATAAGTACAGTTGTTACTTAACTCGTTAAGGGTTACTTAACTTAGTTAATGGTTACTTAACTTAGTTAAAGGTTACTTAACTTAGTTACTGGTTACTTAACTTAGTTAAGTACAGTAGTGAGTTATCTACATAACAGTGAATATTCACTACATTGTAGATAGTGATAGTTTATATCAGTCATTGAAGACTACAGTGTACTGAAATTTGATATAGATTTCCTACTTGAAAATACTTACAGATTTTTTTCAACTTGATCGAACTCGAGTAACTTCCCTTACATTACAGTTTTACTTGAAAATTTTATTATTTTAAATACAAACTTTAAATTTATTTTGCGGTTCCGTGATAACGCGCACAGGATTTACCACAGTATGCTACTGGGGACTGAATAGAATGGTAAAACCCTCACCCGATCCTGTTTTCTTTATTCACACCACATGAACGTCTAACATGTGCAGAAAGAGCCCAACAATACAAAATGACATAAGAATTGCCCAAAAACATATAACAGCATGATTTATTGAAATAATACTGAATAAATTCCATTATTATAATGAATAAAGTGTTGAGACACTCACTGACTTGCAATTGAGTGAAGTTTCTGTATAAATTGTAGACAAAACTTGTAGACCACCTTATGATGTGATAACCATACAGAATGCATAAAATCGCACGAAAATAACCACAAAAAATGTAACAGCATGTTTTTATAAAATTATACTGAATAAGTTCCATTATAATAACTAAATGAAGAGTTTAGAAACTCACAGACCTACAAATGAAATGCAGTCAGATTTCTATATAAAGTGTAAACACAACTTACTTTCGTATGAAGTGATGAACATACAGAATGCGTATAATCGCATGAGAATTACCACAATATATATAACAGCATGATTTCATAAAAGTATACTGAATAAGTTTCATTATAACTGAATAAAGAGTTCAGACACTCACTAACCTGCACTGACCTGCAAGTGAAATGCAGTTAAGTTTCTGTATAAATGGCAAACACGACTAACTTTCTTATGATGTGATAACATACAGAATGCTTATAATCGCATGAGAATTGCCACAAAATATATAACAACATGATTTCATAAGATTAAACTGAATCATTCTCTAATGTAGGCAGGTTATGAAATGACCAATAATTTTGACCAGTTACAAAATTACCAAATTATAAATGGCCTCAAATCAATACTGAACATTATTGTTGTTTAGTTTAAACATAATTTATTGCTTTAACATGACGCGAAGACCATACACTATGAGAATAAATTGGGTGAAAATATAAACATTATTTATCCCAACAATGCTGAATAAATAAAAGTATTAAAACTAAATAAGGAATTCAACCCTGCCTTGCAAAACTAATTTTGTATGTAAACATAACCTTCTTTCTTATGACGTAATTATTATTTTTCCCTGCTGTACTGTATAGCAATACTCAAAACAAAACAAAGCGTACATGAAAATATTTAGACATAAACAGGTCAATTTCAACATGAAACATTAGGTTATCATATCTTATAAAGACACTCTAATTGCAAACCTGTAGGCATTTTCAAGAAATGTGAGATGGCAACCGGCAGATAACTATTCAAGCTCTATCCATTCACGCATGTGCATCAGTTGAATTTATATGAAAATAAATATACTTACAGTATATATTCACGAATACTTTCTCATGAATAGTAGGCATGACTACTTTTTTATCAACGTTCATCCATTACTGTCCTCCCTTACTAGAAATGGTTAGGTGCTCACAGATCTAGATTCAATAAAATTACTGCATCAATTTCAACAATACTTGTAATGACTAAACACTTTGGAACTCATGAGATTCTCCACAAAATAAAATTATCATTATTGATTGGATTAAATAATTCTAAATTTATTACAAATTGTAAACATGACATACTTTCGAATGTTACAATTATGTCGCCAACACACGTTCCCATATTAATTAAAAAAATAAACCAAACAAAGAATGCAATATTTAAACATATAAAATCAATAAACACATGTGTATTATGTCTCTGATTCAACAATACTGCATAAATATCGGTACTGAAACTGTTTGACGAATGAATCACTCAACTGCAAACCAGTTTACTTCCTTAAAACGAAATGTAAACATGAGCTACTTTCTCGTGAAGTAATGTCGCAATTATTACTTTTCCCTGTTACAAACCAATTCCATAACTAAAACAAATGATACATGATAATCTCTACACATTTACATGTCAATTTAACAATGAAAATTTGGTAATGATATCTATATAAAGGTACTCACCTAGAAAACAAGTCAATATTTTCACGAAATACAAGATGGCTACCTGCAGAAAAAAATACTACCACATTTTTCCATTCACGCATGCGCATCAATTGTAAACACCGGAAGTTTTCTGTTAAGAATATTCTTACACGGCATACACAGAAATCTAGAGGAGGTATCTACGTGGCAAAATAAGCCTAACATCAGAACTATCGAGCCAACCGTTCAGGAATAAGACCCTTTCAAGTCGCAGATTCAGCTTCTAAATCGTTTAGTCGGCAGTAAAGTGGCACATTTTTAACGGGTTAATACAGGACTAAAACAGGACTAACACGTTTTAAGGTAAGTCATCATCAAATTAATTCTTTTGTACTCACTTACTTATTTTCATTATCGCCTAGAACAGCCGATCAGAGCAATTTTCTTCTCTGCAACTTGTTTGCTGAACGATGTCCACCATAACATTTGACTGAAGATATCCAAATATCCAGAAAACATTGTCTTTGTAAGAATGGCGCTGATTGGGAGGGGGGAGGGGGTACTCTAAAACTAGGTCAGATTCCGGCTGATCTGGTCACTTTTCCGGCTGTAGGGAAAAGGCAAATGTAGCGTGTATACTAGTGATTATGGTGTTAAACTGCCCTAATTCAAATAATTATGTACTGCCCTTGACATATATATCAAGAAAATATATGAAAGAAATAAAGTAATGCCTTAAATTTGGTCTAGAATTTTTTTTTGATGTTTTTTTTTTTGACGATTAACATAAAATAATGATTTACCTTTTTATGGCGTTTTTTGACGATTTTTCGACGTTTTGGACTAATATCGGCTGAGTGTGAATGGTTATTTAAAGTATATTCTTTGTAAATAACCATGGTTTTAATCAATTCTGACAATTTTTATGATATGCTTAATCTATAACAATGAAAATAACAACAAAATCAATAAAATATAATTGTTTGTTTTGCTCGATACAGAGGACATATATTTTTGGTCAAACGTTTGATAACATTAGCTAACATATTTTCCTGGACACTGGCCCGACCTGACATTAGCACGCAGTACGTGTTAATTTAAGGAAACCAGGCATTAAACGTGTTTGCTGTTTAACACCGGTGTGGCATATTACAGCACGATTTAGACTATTAATTTGAAATAGTTTGCCAAAAGTGTCGGTGAGTTTCAATGTTATGTCATTATTTAAATGTATTCGTATAAGTAACAAGTACTTAAATATTGATTATTATTAATGATATTGTTTTATTTTACTATATGGTGCTTGATGGTTTGGGAGGCCTTGTGTGTGTTAATATGATTGTACATAAATATAATCTATCATGGATGATGTATGGAAGTTTAGATATTTATTTAAATGTAAATATAAGATAAACCCAACCTCTTTATGAAATATTAACTACAGATGCTACTTTATATGTTACAAATATTTAATACTATTTACGAATGGTTTCATTAAATGTGTCACGTGATAAATAAATATATTGAATGTATGTATAATATATGTATGTTATGAGAAACATTATATGTTAAAGTTACAAATAAAGCATTCTTGAATCTTGAAAAAAAAAAATCTTATAAATTTAAATTAAATTTAATTTAAATGATACGCAAATCAATAAATCTTATACATTTTTTACTTTAACGTTGTGTTACGCTTAGAAGTACCATTACCTATATATTTATAATGATCCATTACTTATCATGTTAACCGAAGTGTGACTGGCTACTACAGCAGTTCGATACCCGGTAGTCAAATTATATTGATAGAATAAACAACAGGTGTCAGCAACACCTTAATTGGATTAACGACACCCGCCGTGCTTATCACGGGTGTCACATTTGACAATACACAAGTACGAAAACCAATTGGACATTTCGAGTATTTATATAGTCATATTAAAAAGAAATGGATAGAAATTATGAACAAACATTAAACTCTTCCGCTTTGAAAGTCAATAAAAAGATGTGGTAGCCGCAGTTTTGAATAATATTTGTTTGAAGGATTGAAAATATTCGGGCCGATTGTTAATTGAAGAGCATGGTATACATAACCCGTTTTCAGGTGTTACTAATCATATATCTGAAAGTTACAACAGAGTATTAGAAATGCTCACTGACAATAAATTTCTTCCAGCTGACCATATGATTTTAGGTTTATTTTATTTACAGAATTCTGCATATGCCTAATGTCAATAGTTTACAAAAACTACAAATATCCCGTTTTATATAGATGAGAAAAACAAATGAAATATTTAGAAAACTTTTAGACGACAAATGGAACCTGCTTGCCAAATTTGCTTTAACGGATCAAATCATTGTGCGATGAGTTTTAAAACATCTTCCGACAGCGACTTCATTTATTATATAGACAGTTTAGGAGAGTTTTAGGCATAAAATTAAACGTAAAAAATCAACTGTCACAAATAAACGCAACGCTTAATGATAAAATTACTAACGTTAAAATTCCCTCATCATCAACAGCCGAATTGCTTTGATTGTGGATTATATGCAATTGCGAATGAAGTAGAATTTTGTCATTCACCCCTTTCATTTAATTTTCGAAACATATTTTATGTACCTGCAATGCGCCAGTATTTTATCAATTTCCTTGAAAGTTGTAAAATGACACCTTTTCCAAAGGAACTCAAGCACGGAAGAAATTTTAAGTATTTCGTGCTTCAACCCAAAATCATATACATCCAATTATGGTGCCACTGCAGAATGTCAGATTTTGTTGACAATCTCATTTCATGTCAAAATTTAAAATGTAAGCAATGGTACCATTATTAATGTGTAAATCGAAATAACTTGACATTCTGGAATTGTCCGTCTTTTTTTAAATGAAAATGAAATACAGATATTTTAAAAGTTAAACTATTTGCATCAGATTATCCGTAACTCCTATATTAATAAAGCGTGTACTATATATTATATTCCCCTTTCTTTTGTATCATTTCTTTGTATATTAATGCTTGTACCTTTAGTTACTACATGTTGTTTCATATCGTTAGAATGTATGAATATGATTCGTAAAGTTGAACGTTCTATGCACAGCATAGTAGCTTCATACACACACCGTTGTATTCTTTATTCGTTAAACTTTGTTATAAAGTTTTGTTACGTCTTGTAAATATTGTCGAAATCTTACAACGTGCGGTAAATACGCCACACCGGTGAAATCGCCAGGTTTTTTAAAAAAAAAAATATATGTCCGCTATATCGAGCAAAACAAACAATTATATATTATTGATTTTGTTGTTATTTTCATTGTTATAGATTCAGCATATCTTAAACATTGTAAGAATTGATTAAAACCATGGTTATCTACAAAGAATATATTTTAAATAACCTTTGAAACTCAGCCGGAATTAGTCAAAAACGTCGAAAAATCGTCAAAAAACGCCATAAAAAGGTAAATCATTGTTTTATGTTAATCATATATTTTCTTGATATATATGTCAAGGGCAGTACATATTTATTGGGATTAGGGCAGTTTAACATCATAATCACTAGTATACACGCCACATTGCCTTTTTCCCTACAGCCGGAAAAGTGACCGGATCAGCTGGAATCTGACCGGGTTTTAGTAGTACCCCTGATGGCATAGTACCACCTTTGCAAAAAGGAAGTGCTTCCGTGGGGTAGTCGCATAATGGCGGTAATAAATAATCCTCAATTCTTCTTCTCTATAAATGCATTTTTCTTATTTTAATGCTCATTTTTTTATTTATTTGAATAGCACTATTGATGTATTTTGAACATTTTGGTAGCATTGTCATGTTTGAATTGTGAATTTAGAAAAAAAAAATGATGCTTGGAAATTGGGGTATGAATTTATGATTTCAAAAGTCTACTTTCACTTTGTCGCCAGTGTACACACTGAGCAGAAAAAAAATCTCTTATATGACACATGACCCCTACTTTTCTCATCATATTTTGATAGTGCAGAGGTTGATAAACAGTAAAATGTAGGTTTCACTTCTTTCATTTGGGATTCTCTATGAATGACAAGCCTTCAAACTTTTATTATTTACTATAGAATAAAGAACAAAAATCAATGTAGGGTTTACACCTGATTGGGGGATATTTTGGGTGAGGGTGTTATTTAGGACCAATCTGCACGCTTGATACATCAATATTTTTATTGGCTGGAACATGGTGGACATCGTTCAATAGATGTTTTTTGAGTGGATTTAAGCTTAGTGAAACTTGATTCTGGTTAGTATAGAATATGTAATATTTAGTTTCAAGTATTATATGAAGTTCTGGGTCAGATAATATATTTCCTATATTGAATATAAATGGTTATTTTATCAGTGTTAATTTGACATGTTTTATGGATAGCCGAAGTTTCAGTTCCTTTAATAGCGTAATTGTGTAACAGGACATGACAACAACATGTGTGTCAAAGTTTCTTCCATTTGACAATATTGACAAATCGGACATGGGTTTGGTATTGAAATAAACAAATGGTCAGGGGTTGGTAACAGTAATGTCGGCAACCCCTTCCTAATGTTAAAAAATGGCGATATTTTACCAACTTGGGAAACTGACAGTTTTACATCTTTATAAAAAAAACTTTAACGCAGGATATAACTGATTCTTAGACTATAAAGAATTTTAAAAATTTGAATATGAAGGCCCAAGAAAGTGAATCGAATGCCTTCTCAAAATCTACTAATAAAATATGTCCAAGCAAATTATTTTCTTCTGCAAGCATTATGTCAAATATAGTTCTCGTATTTTCACCCATGTACCTACCCGCAATAAACCCTGACTGACTCTCAATAATTAGTTTTGGTAATACTACTTTTATTCTATTTGCAATGGCACCTGAAGCAATCTTATAGACATAATCTAATAAAGATATTGGACAATAGTTTTTTAAAAATATTTTTAGTTTGACATCGTTAGGGATAAGCGTAATGATACCTATTTTTGTGTGACTGATCGTTCACCTTTCAAATATCCATAGTTAATTGATCGGGCAACAAAATAACTTAAATCTCTCCAAAATGTTTTTAAAAAAGCCTGCTCCAAACCCGTCGGACGCTGGTGAACAATTGTTTTTCATTTAAGATATCGATAGTGAAATTTGTTCATATTTCGAAATACTTTCTAATAAATTTGATTCTTCAGTACTAAGTTTAGGTATCTCAAATTGTGAAAATTCTTCATCTACATTTAATTTCTCCAAACTCTGCATCCCTACTTGAAAGTTTTCATAAAATTGTTTACTTTCTTGTAAAATTTCTGCCTGATCTGTTATTATTTTATCATCTGAATTTTCATTATTTTTAATAATTTTATTTCTAAAGTAATATGACTCTAAGCTACAGAAATATTTTGAAGGATTTTCTATACCTCTATATGCTGAGCTCTTGATCTAACGAGGTAGCTGCTCATCTTATGTTTACGTATTAATGATAATTCATGTTTTAGTTGTTCAAGCCGTTGTATATATAATGTTATGTTCCATTATTTTATTTCACATAATTATAATTTTATTTTCTTGCGATTCATTTATTTTTTTTTGTAACTATAGTATGAAATAGAGTTTCGTGTTTATTTCATCAACAATGTTTCTGAAAATAACTGATCGTTAATAGTTTATTGTAATTCGTTATTTGGAACATTATCTATATTTTCAGTATTATAGACTGGTAAAACATATCGTATTTTAATTTCCTTTATTTTAATATTTATTACAGTCAAATAGTCTATATCACTTAATAGGGAATTATTATGTTTCCATATGGGCTTACCTCTAACAAAATGTGTAAATACAATTTAAATTAATTACGGAATGGTCTGACCTGTAACTGGCTTCAACTGTGCATTTGTCTATTGATGCAAGAAGATTTTCTGTAACTAAAAAGAAGTCTAGTCTTGCCTGCTTAAGTGTAGTTTTCTTATGCCATGTATATCTTTTAAAATCTGGATAAAATTTTCTTATGGGGTCTATAAGATTATATGATGATTTTATTTAAAGTGACTTTTCTGGTGCATTTTTTATTGTTGATGTTTTTATGGTTGTAATAATCTAGTTTTCGGTCCTGAACCAAGTTAAAATCGCCGCATATTACCATATCATTATTATTTACAGTTTCTGCTGCCATCATAATCCTTTCAAAAAATTCTGGAGAGTCAGTATTAGGCCCATATAAAGAAATAAGAGTTAATCCCTTATTCTCAACTGTTAAATCAACTGTTCTATAATTCCCTTCTGTGTAAGATATATAATTATGAATCGTATATTTTAAATCTTTACTAAATAAAATTGCTACTCCTCGGACATTGGATTTTCCAAAACTAAATAAACACTCATTTCCTCATTCAATGGGGATTCGATTTTCAGTATTGGGTATAGAATGAATATCTTGTAAACAAAATATATGGCACTTCTTCGATGTTATAAAATTAAAACCATCTATACGCTTTTCAGCTGAACCAAGGTTTACTTCAGTCAGTTACGTACACAATTAGAATGAACAAGAATGAACAGGTGGAAGAGCAAACATAAAACAAAGCACATTGGAAGAAAAAAATAAACATTACAGAGATGTAATTCTGCATGTTTCTTGGAAAATTCTAATTCATACATTTTGGCTAATATATAACAATATATATAATATATATATATATATATATATATATATATATATATATAAACAAATATTAAGATAAATTTAAGACAACATTTTAATCTGTTAACTCGTACGATCAACCCTTTGAAATGTAGCCACCAAATGCTTACAAATGAAATTATTTATTTGTTTTTTATCAGCTTTAAGCTAATAATAGAACTTGGTATGTATTAATAAAATCTTCATTTCCTGTAGTGGAATCATTTATACATGTGCCTGTGTAATTTTAAAAAGTTAATATCCATAGCTGAACTGTATAATAGCCATAGCCGAACTTTATAATATCCATAGCCGAACTATATAATATCCATAGTTGAACTATATAATAGCCATAGCTGGACTATATAATAGCCATAGCTGGACTTTATCATATCCACAGCTGAGCTACATTATATCCATAGCCGAACTATATAATATCCATAGCCGAACTATATAATATCCATAGCTGAACTATATAATAGCCACAAATGAGCTACATAATATCCATAGTTGAACTATATAATATCCACAGCTGAACTATATAATATCCATAGCTCAGCTATATTATATCCATAGCTGAGCTATATAATATCTATAGCTTAGCTATATAATATCCACAGCTGAACTATATAATATCCACAGCTGAGCTATTTAATATCCACAGCTGAACTGTTTACCTTGAATTTGACTATTTTGGCCCTGCCCTCTAAGGCCCCAGTTGGGGGACATGCAATTCAGAATGTTGATTCACTCTTAGGTACCAAAGCTTAGACGACGGAAAAAAAGGCGATCGCAAAAGGTCAAGGTGTCGGGTGTCATAATAATTCAATAATAATTTTAGAACCCTTTAAGAATTACGAATCTGTTCACCTGAACATTCCATTTATACAAAAATCATTTATAATAATCCCAACGGGTGCATATTAACTATTATTTTACTTATTTTTTACCTTTATGTACATAAAATTATATTTTAATTAGGTTTTGCTAAATAACTTTCTATTTAAATATTGAATGCTTTTTTATTTTTTAGCTCTACTGGCCAAAGGCCAGAAATGCTTATGCGATGGCGCGTTGTCCGTCGTCTGTCAGAAGCACTTTCTCTGATACCACAAGACCAATTAAACTGAGACTTCACATGGATGATTCTATTGGATAGAGACTATACAGAAGATATTTTATTTTTCGATCTGAAATTCAAGATGGCCGCTTTTACTAAAAAATAGTCCAAAACTTAAAAATCGGCCCGACAGATTTTCAAAATGTTTATGAAGTAATGATAACAAAATATAGTTTTGTTAGATTTGTTCAAATGGTGTCCCTAGGATTAAAAATGACCCCGCCCCGAGGGTTCAATTAGGGGACACATGTCATTAAAATAAATATATATATTTCTTTTTTAACTGGAAATGATTTTGCCTATATCTTCAAATAAGCATTGTTTGGTGAAAGAGGTTTAGTTTTGCAAAAATGACTGGGTTACACTGTCTTAAGGGGTCGGGAGGGGCCCCCAAAGGGTAAAAAAACTGTTTTCTTAAGAACCGGTATGTTAGATTTCTTCATATTTGGCATTAAAAAATCCCATTTTTTGTCCATTTTGGGTTAATAAATATGTTGTTCAATTTGAGATCTAAAGCATTGTCTAGTAACAATAAATTTGATTTCGTTTCACAAATTTCCTCTCAATAACTTTTCAGTCAAACTAGTCCATATTTGATATAAATTATCCTAAAATCAGCAAGGATTGAAGATTCTGCATATCAAGGGGCTGGGATATATTGGATCCCTGTCATGTGACTTTTACATAGGAATACTATAGGGAAAACTGATTTTTTTTCATTTTGCATTCATGTGTACAAATCAAGTTCTTTTTAAAATTTGAATAATTTCTGCTCATAACAAATCGCTAAGAGTGGGTGATTGAAGTTCTGACAAATTAAGGATCTGGCTGGGTTGTATAAGGGTTCTGTACAAGGGACTATATATTTTTTACAGCTGAATGGTTTGGGAATTTAAAGTATTTCCTTTTCATAGCAATTAAGTTTTTGTTCAGTATGGGTGAAGTGAGGGTATTAATCTATAAGTTGTTAAGACGACCCCACAAAGAGGGTAAATTTTGTGAAATTTCAAAAAAGTGCTATGGCCGCTATGACTCGGTAGAGCGTCCTCATGCCCTCTTGTTATTATGTCAAACTAGGCGAGCGCACTGTCCTTCCGAAGCTCTTGTTCAATATGTTATTCATATAGCCTTCTCCTGTTGGAACCTCCAATACGTTATATAGTTATTGCTGTCATTGCATAAATTAGTTTAAAAAGTGTGGGTTTTTTTCTATAAAAAACTACTAATTTTTAAACGGTCTATAAACATTTTATGAAAATTTTATTACTAAAAAAAATGTTACTACAAAATATGTGATATTACTGCTTAAGGTTCGCATGTAACAAATAGTAGAGCGAATCAGGTCCATCATGACGTTCTTATTTCTTTTTCAGTCAGTGTTCCAGCATGATTTCATGGTCGTACAGCGCTATACATACCATATACAGGACTGTCAACAACGTGTGAGCTTATGACGATGGGTAACAGTCATATAAATGTTGAAATAAGATAGCTAAAGTTCAAATTTTATACAAAATTTGTGTTAAAGGAAAACACGTCCAACACGATAGACACTGCAAAAACGTTCAAAAAAAAAAACTATCAAGTAATATACAACTTTGATTAGGGTGTTCTCACAAAGGATAATAAAGAAAAGAGAGACTCTGTCATATATACATGATATTACGTCGTGTAATTAATGTCTAATATTGATAGAGTTGTATACATTACCTCTTGAAAAATATTATTTTTTTATCAAGACACATTCCGCAGAGAAGTTAACATACTAAGTATAGCTTCTAACGAATGCGTTTATGTTTGTTGTAAACACTAAAGCAAATCAATGTCTAAGAGCACCTGGAAGGATTTGAAGTTGCAAAGGAAAAAAGGCTATGCTCCAAAGCTTGTTCAATGTGATTTGGGCAATGTAATAAAAAATGTGGACGATATATTTGCAGATCTTGAAGCAGATAAGCAAAGACAGATCAAATGTTTTGATTTTGGAATTTTAGCTGCACATAAATATAGTAATGTGGAGTTCGATCAATTAGAATTCGAAACATGGCGATTGGAAGGAGGCATACAACAGATATGGGACAATAGGAAGGTCGAATTCGATGGTTTGATTGTGCTAAGTGCCATTACAGCGAATTCACTTAGCGACAATATCATTGAAGCGGGAATGTTTCTCCATGACGCATACTCAACTGCCTTAGTTCAGCAACTTGTAATGCATTATGGATTCGAGACATGCGACGATAGATTAAAGACAAAATCTCTACGTGCTCCATTAGTTGCCAGCGTTCCGTATGCCAGAGTTATTTATATTGTTTACAAATTAAAAAAGCCAGATTCGACTAAAACAGTTTCGGATACTGAAGATGACTCATCTGATAATACGGATGCAGACATAATCACAGATCCGTCTTACACAAACTTATTAATATCCGAAAGGAAAACATACGCAGCGAAGCTTGCCTTACTTACGAACAGATCAACATTTGGAGAGTCATTTGGAATTCTGGCCGCTCACATTGATTCGATTTTAGACGAAATAGAGAAATCGAAACAACGAAAAATTCGTACGTTTACAATTGGGCAAACTTTTGCGAGAAAGAAAAAGATAAAGAAGTTTAATCCGTACGATTTCTCCACATGGAGACTGGCTAATGGAGTTAATCAAAGATGGAACAGCCACTACAGTAAAGAAGGATACGATGGTCTCATAGTAATTTGTGGCATTACTCGCAGCATTTTACCGAGGCGAATATTGGAAATGGAGGATATTGACCAAGTTTTTTACGCAAAAGCATTGGAACAGCGCCTGATACAGTATTACGCGTTCGAAAAAGTCGATAAGAGACTGGGAAACACATCGTTCAATGTGGGATCGTATACTAAAGCAATTGCGGGTGTCGTGTATGTTGCATACAAGTTGAGCGAAGTAGAGGAATAAAAGTTGCAGAATTGTCAACAGGCTGTGTGTATTAACTATATTATCTTTTATATTTAATAAATAAAAATGAATCATAAAAACTAGAACATGCAATAAAAGAAGTGTGTGTAAAGACTACATTTAAAACAAATTCAAATTGAAACACATATATTCATGTCCACAGTGCCACTATACGGCAGAACCAAGAGTAAGCCTTTACCTATATCTACGACCAGAGAGGAAGTTTTAGGAAGTCACATAGGGCAAAGTCTGGGGTGTAAGCGGGATGTTGTAGCACTCAGACTTAAAACAGTCCATTACAAGGACAGAGGTGCGCGCTGGAGCATTGCAATGCAAGAGACGAACATGTTTGAATTCTGTGATCGGGTGACGTATTTCGTAGTACATTTTTCAGTTTTTAATACATGTACGACAGTCACACTTTTACCCTTGTTTACCGGTACCTGTATCGATAAACCTTCAACAGAGAAGAAAATTGCAGGAAAAGAACATTCTTTACACTCAACGTACGCACCGGATTAGTGTACACAGGTTTCGTCACCAGTGACAAAATTTGCAAATATTCAGGGAACGTATTAAGCAGTTATTTGGCAGTTTCAACACGTGCCTTCTTTTGATCGCCAATCAACAAGTGGGGCACCCACCAAGCAGACATTTTCTTAATGTTCACGATTTTTTTTTCAGAACGAAATTAACTTACGATAGTGGAACGCCTGTAATGCGTGCTATATCACGAACATATCGTTACAGCAGATACATGTATATACCATTGTGTATGTATTGAATAGCGCTATTCATGCGTATATTATGAAGCAAAAATGACTTGCACTTATTCATGTCTCTACCTTTAAAATATCATAACCATGTTTAATATCAAAATGATTGTCTTTGTGTGCATGATGTAAATATTAAATCTTTAATTAGCAAAAGTGAACATATTACCATTATTTGTTAAATCTACAATTGTTTCACCATCGCACATTATTAACACATAACGCACGATTGTCTATATACATTTATTTCTTACATTGTTACAACTGTCATTTTAAACTTTAATGAATTCTATTTAATGCATGTGCAGTTTCTAAAATATAGTTTAAACTATGCTCCCATTTTAGTTTCAGTTCCTACTTAAACACCAACCATTATCTTAATCAACCATGCAACTCAACTTGCCTTTCTACAACACCCAACCATCTAAAACCCATCTTAACAGCTGGTCTTCCTAATGTTAACTGACTTAATGTCTACATGACCATTCACCTGGCCTTTCCAAAGTAACCCCCACCCCCCGAAGTAAAAACTCAAAAACTCATCTCTTTTTAAAGCTTGTATCTTGAGAATTACTTCCGCTAATCGTCATGATTTATCAGTATACTTCCTGCATAGATGTCGCTAAATGCCCATAAATTTTGTTAATAATTCTATTTTAGCCTGATGTATGCGAATCTTTGGCAGTGTCATCTATCAAAAGTTCAAACTAATTAGTATCTTCAATCTTAATCTAAATGCTTGCACTTATAGCGTGCCTTACACATCAGTGTTATTTTGGGTTTAAGTTTTACATTATCAAACAAAATAGAATACAATAATTAATAATTGAAGTGACTGACACACAATATATATTTTGGTAAAATTTCAAATATGCCAACTTAACTATATAAATTTATTCAATATGTTTACTTTTTAAATGTTCTTTTTAATGTTTGTTTTAATACAGGTTTTATTCAATCTTTATGGGGTAAATTCATTATAAATCTTATACCTAAGTCATGCTCCGCCGACCCAAAAGACCCACTCTCTTATAGGGGTATATCATAATAATCATCCATGTATATATTTGGTCGGAAAATAATAATAAAATTGTTGACGAGCAGAATGGTTTTCGGAAAAAAACGTAGCACAATAGGCCAACTTTCATCTCTAACAAATATTATAGACACTAGGAAAAAGCTTACACGCTCTACATTCTGTGCTTTCATTGATTTTAAAAAAAGCTTACGACTATATCAATAGAGACAAGCTTGGGGAAAGATTGCAGTGTATTGGTGTTTCTAGTAAAATGTTTGTAGCTGTCAAATCTTTATATGCATCTGTTTCCTCCTGTGTGAGGGTAAATAATTTTTATACCAACTGGTTTCAAGTGAATTCTGGTTTAAGACAAGGCTGTTCATTGTCACCGGTATTATTCAATTTGTTTATAAATGACCTAATATTACGTATAAAATCCCTTGGTAAAGGTATCTGTATTGATAATGAAAATGTAAGCATTTTAATGTATGCTGATGATATTGTACTACTTGCTGAAAATGAATGAAACTTGCAGCATATGCTTAAAGAGTTAAATAGCTGGTGTAGTAATAACAGTATGACAATTAATTTTGCTAAGTGTAGCATCGTACATTTCAGACCATTGTCAATTGCTAAATCAGATATTGTATTTAGTTGCGGTAGTAATGTTCTAACTTATACTGATAAATATGTATATCTTGGATTAACATTAACAGAGCATCTAGATTTTAATGTAACCGAAAAATAGTGGCTCAAAGCGCTGGTCGTGCTCTAGATTTACTTATGCCAGGTATAAAAGCTTAGGTGGAATGCCCCATAAAGTATTTACAAAGTTGTTTGATTCACTTGCTTGGTTTGTCATATCGTATGGAGCTACAATATGGGGCGTCAAATCTTAATAGTGCATGAATTCAATACACAATAAAGCGATGCGATTTTTTCTGGGAACTGGCAAATATACACCTACTGCAGCCATTTCAGGCAATATGGGTTGGGTCCCTCCAATCGTCAAACAATGGACATGTATAGCGAGACATTGGGTGCGCAACAGCTATACAATCGATACAAGATTAAATAAAAGAATATTTATTTGGGCACGAAATAAAGCTAATAACTCTTGTAAAAATTGGGTTTTCACAGTTATAAATCAATTTGATAGTTTATAGCTTCATATTCATACTTACTCAAACGTTAACAAAATTAAATTTGTTGATACTGTATTTGAAAAGATGATGTCTATTTATATTACGGAGTGGAAAGCAAGTGTAAATCAAACAACTAGTATACGTAGTAATGGACGTAACAAATTAAGAACATATAGGCTTTTTAAAAGTGATTTTGAAGTAGAAAATTATTGTAAAATTGTGCTACCAATGAAGCATAGATCAGCGTTTGCAAAGTACAGATGTGGTGTTGCGCCATTAAAACTAGAAACTGGTCGATATGAGGGTATTAATGAGAATGACCGGTTATATCCTTTCTGTAATAATGCTATAGAAGATGAGTGTCATGTTATTCTAAAATGTGCCACTTATAAAGATATTAGGACAGATCTGATGCTTAAAGCAGTAAGCATAGATGTGAACTTTAATAATTTTGATGACTGTAATAAAATGAAGTTTCTCTTTTCCAATAAAGATATAATAAGAATATGTGCCGAAACCTGTTTTACAATACTACGAAAACGTAGAAATATTTTATATAAATAATGTAATATATCTTTAAATGTAAAACAAATTAATTTTATATTATGTTGAGAAATTGCTGCTAATCAGGTCATTCCAGATCTGATCTGGGTTGATAACTGATCATTTAAAATATTTTTAAAAAAAAATGCTTTTGACTATATAGCGATGCATTTGCATGTATTTTTCCTTTCGCGATTTAACAAAAGTTATTTTAACACACTTTTAGGTCTAGAGCACAGATTAGCGCCAGTGTCTCAATTCTTACAGTGTATAATGCTGTATATTATACATCTTATTCTAAAATAATGCATGAATAATCTGTGATAGATGTATATATTTTATGTCAATTAATTTTATAGCGGTAGTCTCTTGTAATTCTAATATTTAATGGCTATGTACGTTGTATGTGTTACTGTATGTTTTATTTATATGTTTGTACATAGATGAGACTTTAATAAAGATATATATATATATGTGTTTAAAGCAGGAAATTGTATTATTTGTTTAATCACTATTAAGTATCACTTCCCCTCTGACATATGGTTTTACACCTTGATGAGAAGAAAGTCTATGATACCATATTTACAACTTCAAAGTCAAACAATAACTTGTTGGTATATATTGAGAACATTAACATTAAGAGAATATAGAATTAGGAACATAGAATTTAGGATAGCTTTGTGCAAGAAAACATTGGAAAAAAAAACTTAATATAAAAAACTTAAAATTATTTAATAACCTAACTTCATGATAAACATAACTTTGTGACTACAGTGTGATTTGCGAATTATAATACAACAACTTTGTAAATAACTCTTTGTCATTTGAAATAGAACTTTGTAATTTTAAAGGCAAATTAAGGACTTTGTGAACTAAGTGAATAATTAAAGTGAAATAAGGACACCAAACTTCTAATTAATTTAACTTAGTGACCATATTATACCTTTAAATGCTTTGTGTAACGTTATAACTTACTTTATGAATAATCCATACCACTGTGCATACTTTTGTAAATATCATAGCTGGCAGTTTTATACATCTTATTAAAAAGCGTTAACTTTCATTCGTCATTGTGTTCATATCTACGATAACCACGCATCATGGATTACTACTGTCTCAACATTATAAGTGGAATGTATTACCCTAATACATGTAAAATGTAAACATTATCATATCGATGTAATATTTCACTTGAATATTGCACGACTTATAAATACACAATACTTGTACATTTCGAACACCCTACGTACACTGTTTCACAATGTGAAAGTAGACGTTAGAAAGCATGTATTCATATTAAACTATAGCTTAATAGTTTTGAAATGACTTTTTGTATAAGGACTGTACATGAAGGTTGCATTGATGAAGAAATGAAAAAGGAATGAACGTTTTCTTATCAAATACGACACTTTCAAATGTTTGAAGCCGTAAGTAAACCTCTTATATATAGGGTCTACTGAATTGGAAAATGATTTTTGTGTCATATTATTCTGATTAATTGCTTCAAACAAATATTAAACTTTCTATTTGCCTAGTGAGTGTTTGACCGACAATATCAAGTAAAATAGTAACGATTGGCTAGCGTTATTGAAACAATTCCAAACTAAGCATGAACACAAAATGTCCTCGTGCACAGTTACCCTCGTTGCAATTTATATTTAGAAACTTTCCATAACTATCCATTGCGCTTACTGACTACTCTGAACATATTGAAATGTGGAGCATGACCGTGGCGTCAGGTAATGGCATAAGCGGAGGTGGCAAGGCTGCCGAACACCACCCACACGATAATAAATCGGCTTCTAACACAGACTACGTAATACTCGTACGACTGCGTACTGATCACGAAGTGTGCGTCGACGCGTAACGACTTCCGGGCATGATCGCATCATACCATACGTCACTCACACAATCGATTTCGCTGAGACTGCTCCAAACAAGCCTGGTACATGCAACAACAGAAAACATCCAGATACTGTCAGAAACTAACTGCGTGACGTTGGCATTAGAGCCGATAGACCAAACGCTGGAACACCACTGGCAGCACGTAGAAGCCAAAGTGTTAACACATGCGATACTGCATCGGATCTAGATTTTACTGATTTAACCAACTGTTCACAGTATAAATTGTCTGTCTTCGTCATGTAAAAAAAATTAAATATTAAATATCTTTATTGAGAGTCGTTTTCTACAATGTGTCAGTAATATCAGGACGAAGCTTGAGACAATATTGTAAAAGGACCACACTGGTGCATTATGCCGTAAACACATACTATATATAATACCCAACTCAGTCAAATTAACCACACTGATGCATTAAGCCGTAAACACATACTATAAATAAAACCCAACGCACTCACATTAACCACACTGATGCATTATGCCGTAAACACATTCTATATACGATACCCAACCCAGTAACATTAACCACAGTGATGCATTATGCCGTAAACACATTCTGTATATAATACCCAACCCAGTCACATTAACCACACTTGTGTATTATGCCGTAAACACATACTATATATAATACCAAACCCACTCACATTAACCACAGTGATGCATTATGCCGTAAACACATTCTATATATGATACCCAACCCAGTCATATTAACCACACTGATGCATTATGCCGTAAACACATACTATACATGATACCCAACCCAGTCACATTAACCACACTGATGCATTATGCCGTAAAACACATACTATATATGATACTCAACCCAGTCACATTAACCACACTGATGCATTATGCCGTAAAACACATACTATATATGATACTCAACCCAGTCACATTAACTACACTGATGCATTATGCCGTAAAACACATACTTTATATCATACCTAACCCAATCACATTAACCACACTGATGCATTATGTCGTAAAACAACACTGATGCATTATGCCGTAAAACACATACTTTACATGATACCCGACCCAGTCACATTAACCACACTGATGCATTATGCCGTAAAATACATACTATATATGATACCCAACCAAGTAACATTAACAGGATAGTTTCACTAACATTCCTAAGATTTTAGTACGAACAGTTTGTGACACCAAGGAACGCTTCATTTGCGCAGTATTTAAAAAGGATGCTATTAACAAGGCTTATTAAAATTCGTAAAATGATGTAAGCGAAACACTACTTGACTT
Source organism: Panopea generosa (assembly GCA_029582155.1). Taxonomy (NCBI): domain Eukaryota; kingdom Metazoa; phylum Mollusca; class Bivalvia; order Adapedonta; family Hiatellidae; genus Panopea; species Panopea generosa. Next base: position 89,309,627 of record CM055896.1, read on the forward strand.
TCCCCACTTTTTTCGTGATTTAATCTTTTACACTAAGAAGTTCGTGAACTGGCGAACGTTAGTGAAACGGGTCCCAGATATGTAGCCTGTTTAAATAAGGCGTGAATGGACAGCTTTTTTATTATTTTGATATCTGGTCTGCTGTCCATAACGCCTTATTGCGCTAGACCAATTTATGTACTGGAAAAAATCCACCGACAACACTTCGCTGTGTATGTCATTTAACGCTGTTATACGGCTTGACAACATAAACAAACTGTTGAAATAAATCAATGAAACATTAATTTATCAAACGGTGTTAATAAAATACATCAATTTGTTGAGTTACAATGAAATTATTAACAATTTACTGGGTGAACCATCAAAATCATAATCGCGAACGACATTTTGACGTCACGCGCACCTGTTTCGGAAATAAATAATTATCCACCTTGAACAACATATAACGCAGAAGATTTGGTGTACACACGGTTTAAGCGAAATACACACAGAAGTTTATATTTTCTTGAAAGTTGGTGCATAGTAATCACTCTTTGTTGTTACGATTTAAATATTATGAAATGGTTATGAATAAAGAAAATAAAATAAGTTACCATGTATTTTATAAGGAATTTGCAATCTATATAGCCTAAGCAGTGACTTAATACTACTTAATGGATAGGTCACTAATATAAGTCCTTGGGAATTTCGTATTTGACATACATGATAATGGATTAGGGTTAAGGTGATCAGTCTAAAAAAATGTTTTAACATTTGACCTTTTTTAATAGAAAAAAACAATACGGACCTAGTATATAATTACCCCAGACAACTTCATCTTATTTTTATAGGTATGAAATATAGCTGAACTACGAATAAACGCGTGCTGAGAATGTATTAAATCTTTTAAAATAATAATTTGAGGTGGGTACTTTTACATTTTTAATATTATTTTATGATTATAATTTCTATATGAAACATAATTTTAATTACTCCAGAAAACTTTACTTATTCCTAGTTTTATTGACTGTAAATTTAGAAAAGGTTTATTGCTTAAATACGGATACACGCAATGACCTGTCTATGATACATGTATTACTCTTTTTGTGTTGGGTAATATGTTTACATTTTGATATTATTTCTACAAAAACGATATTAAATAAGTACCTAAAAAACTATTCAAATAGTAGCAGTTCGAGTATCTTGGGTGCAATATCAAACAATTACTACATAAGATCGTACATATAAATTCCTATGTGCCGCAGAGACGTACGTGTGTAAAACCAAGTCACTGTCTGCTGTGCTCCTATCTACTCACTCAGATATTAGCTATCTAAACTTGAAAGAATTGTTTTTTTTTGTTTTGTTTTTCAAGAATTATGTCTATTTACAACAAAAACAACTTACAAAAAGCTACCGACATACATAATGCGAAAATACTGGGTTTGAAAAAAAGCGAATAAATAATTTCTAATAGCAAAAAAAAGTACGGAACTCAAGAACGTTTTTGTATACTATGCTTCGCGGCACCGTAAAGGTCACTTAATATGAGCCAGTAAATAGGTCGACAAGATCACACACTGTGTGTATAGTTGAAATCACTTGTACTCTAACTGAATTCCACTTGTCATGAAGGTGTTAAACAGGCATTTAACATAAGCTTCTTTAAAACAAAAGCGAATGGCCGAGCACGAAAACTACACACTAGCGTGCAACCTAGTTGTAAGCTTATTGAAAACACAATTTTAATGATGGATCGAAATTGTCTTTGAAACGACATGTACATGTTGTTTATGCTTGTACTGTCGTGTTTGTTGCTATGCGAGTTATAAATCTGACCATTTTGGGGATTTCAGTACAATACAGAGTTGGGTCTGTTGTGTCCTTAAGCAAGACACTTTGTCCGTAATAGCTTAGTACTGGGTCTACGTAATAACTCTTCGAGCATGATCTGTTGTAAGCAATTGGTTCTCAATCAAGGTAATATAAACAATTCTTTATTTGCCATTTTAAGGCGACTTCTGCCAGTAAACAGACTTAAATATTATTTATTTACATGAACGTGTATTCATTTTTCATAAAAGAAAAACAATATAAAGAGAAAGAGAATATTAAAATCGTGTAAACAACTATCTTTGGGAACTTATGGTAGGTATATATGGTTTTAACGTAAAATATACATTTTACAGTGACCCATACGTCTTATCGAAGAGGGTTGTGAAGTCTGAATTCATCCAAAAGTCTACAACTCGTTGATATTATATACCCGTTTTAAATCCTTTTTTCTCAAAAAGTCACCCTTGCTATTACAAATAACTTGTTCAATCAGAGAATAATTGAATATTCTGCCGAAAAAGTGACTACGGCATCGAACGTGATACTTTACAAAACGACTCGACAAGAATAATAACACAATGTTTATCAAAACCCCACCCTCTTTAAAAAAGGTAAGTCATTTTTTTATAATCCCAACAATGCCCAATCGACTTGCCCAACATAGAGCAACTGTTGACTCCCCACTGACCCTAGCAAAATACGCTTTTGGTATCGAAAGGAAGGACTTTGGGTGGTAAACTTTTCTCTGTTTTTTAAATGAAAAAAAAAGCAAAAACAGAAGCATTTCAAGTTATGCTTACAGTTATTTGTGTGTGACCATTTTCTCATTTTTATTCCATTTTTAAAGTAAGAAATAGCGAAAAAAAATTAAATAACTATATTTTTTTTTTGCCAACCATCGAAAACGTACTTCTTCATAATTCTGCAAAAAAACTCTGATGTGTTGTTAAAATGTTTTTGTTAAAACAACTACACAATACCGTTTTTGTTTAAATAAGCTATTTTTTTTTTGTTTTCAACCCGTAATAATTTTTAAAACGGAACAAAAAAAATTGGATATAGACAAAAACTTTATCATCTTTGGTACCAAAATTGTTAATCCAGACAAAAGTTCAAAAGATTTTAAAGAAATACTAAATTTCAACCATGTATGTTGCACTGATATTAGCATATCAGTCTCTGCCTATATATTGCATTTTTCTATTGTTTTTCCTTATCAAACTTAAAGTTATTAAACACAGAACTTATCATATCATATGTAACTTTTACTAACAAGTATTACAAAAAAAACATAAAGTTAATGTAAACTGTTCGATTAAAACTAAACAAAAATAGACCGGCAACGTACATTCTTCGATTTCATAATATAATGGCATCTGTTGTTATACAACATGGTGATGATTCATTCGGAACACTCGCTGTCAGATGATAATGGCGGACAATACATATTCACCTGAAATGGGACCTCTCTCGTGTTTGAGATCGGTTTATCGGTATACTTAGCGTGCACTGCATATAATTTTTTCACGGATCGATGTATTTAATGTTATTTTTTTAATTATCATTCATAATATGTCAATTGTTTGGATTTTAAAGTCGTGAAATCTTCCCAACAGATTCCGTTGGGAACTTCCAGTTAGTAAAATCGGCTTCCGCGGTTGCACGTCTCAGGAGACGCAAAATAAAAATCTTTAAAAGACTCCATAGAGACGTGCAATATGTCGCACTACCAGATATGGAACTATCAATTTAAGGACTATGAACATTGCGAAATTAGAAAAAAAAGTGGGTGGGGTAGTGAATATGAATTTGACCAAATGCGGTTGTTTCACATAAGACATTGTATTATCATATGATAATATGTATGTAAACAACATCATAAATTATTGCGTATTAGTAAAAAGTGATTTTATTAAAATACAGTTTGTGTTTATTTTTGATAAAGTTCACTACAAGAAAAAGCTGTCTTAATCTCATTTACCTGTTAATATAACATTGTAATTATCAAGTCCAATTATTTTTCTAGGTGCAACCAGTGCTAAAATTTTAAATCATATCTCCATTTGCTTACATTTTTCAAAAAAATAGACACACTAAATCCAAAAATATAACATTTCCAATGTGTCCATTAATATAAAAAAAGTAGTTCCTATTGCACACCAATACACTGTATGGTGGTCCATTGGTGACTTTCTTATGATCAAATTAACAACAAGGCTGTATGATATTACGGAATGTTTTTTTCAAATGTTATGATTGGCACATGAAATTATAACACTTATACAAATTATTATAATAAGGTAACAACAGCAGTTCTTGATTTCACAATGATGTGATAACCCAAAACAGATTTATAGTGAGCGAGAATATATCTCGGGCCGTATTCATAAAGCTTCTTAGATTGTCGCTAAGAAAATAACTTCACTCAGTAATATTTTCTTAGCTAAGATGAAAACATATTTTTAACTTTAGTGGTATTCATCAAACCACTAAGACAAATCTTAGTTAAGAAATCGTATAAGAAAATAATAATTCTTAGATCAAATATTTCATCTTAAAAAGATTTTTAACTCGGTAACTATGGACGTCTGGGATTTCCAAATCTTAAAATATTATCGGAAGTGATAGTTTGTAAAATATTTTCTAAACTATAATCTACTTTAAATAATATTTACGTTACATTCATCTGATAAAAACAGTTATATAATCGTTCCAAACATCATCTTCAAATATCAGATCAAATTCCTGCAGGCTTTGATTCATATTAACACCTATATGGATCAAATCAAATTCCTGCAGGCTTTTATTCTTATTACATGTAACACCTTTATGGTGTTGTCTCGTCCTGATGCTTTTATAAATGTTCTGTGGACACATGTTAGTATAAAACAAACAAAGTTTTATAACTTTATATAACATAAAATACATTACAAAAATGTGAAAGGTAACATATACAAGTAGTTTTTATTCATTTTTTTTAAAAATGATTATCAAGTTTAAATTTGTCATATGAACTGCAATTTAAACCATACAAGCCTGCTAGTGAATTCCATATGACAAAATAAGAATGACGATACATATCGGTACACTCGCAAAATATGGAATGTTTTTTTAGGAATATTTTACACGAAATAAACTTCTGTTTCAAGCAATTTTGAACTCTAAAGTAACATAATCTTATACTGTAATAAAACACTATGTGTATTTCATCCATTCTGTACATTTCCGTTGTTACAAGAAATAGTTGGATAGTGTACATGTCATAATTACTGCCATTCTCTCCACCAGAGCTTTCTGTATGTTCCGTATCAAAATTCTTACTCGAATTTTGCAAACGGATGAGCATTTCAGTGAATTTAACAAACACTGACATGTTGGTAATTTTCTTTATCTAGCGTACTTACAGGAGACATGAATTCCATAACAACCTGTGTAGCAGAATATCACTTCATCCATTTAGCTTCCAACTTACCATCTTCCATGAACCATCCGTGATCCTTTGGACTTGAATTTCTGAAAAGTTTATTAGGCTTCTACGCCAGATATCTGATAATTCGCTAGCAATGAGTGGAGATATTATGTGCCTTCACAGAGTGGAAGTTTTCCTGATTCAACACCAAGATATTAAACCAGAAACACCTTCATGCACAAGCTATTCAGTTTAGTATAAGTAGCCTTTGCAGCATATATTATACATTTTAAGTCTTGGAGAGATGCAATCAGCTCGCAAGGTAGTACAATCCATTCTTCACCTAACTTTAACATAGCCAATTGGAGTACATTGGACTTAATAACAAATATACTTACAAACACCTTTCCGTGACCATTTAAGGTACACACTGGGTCACATCTTGTAAATGCTTAAAAAACTTCCATTATCACTCAGGGAGTTTCCATATATCTCTGTATCTACATCTGACAAATATATGCTCGATCTCCCTGTAAAGTTTCAGACATAGCATAAACACATCTTCTGATTTAATGGCAATATAGTTAAAGTGTTGACTGGCATGTAGCAGCATTTAGCAGCGTGCGAGTATCAGCTTTTTCGTGTGAAGATGCCGGCTCTTCTACATGACAAACAGTAGCATGCGTTAGTTTATAACATTTGTTTTCTGATGTTGCAAACATCTCTTTGTCACCTAGAACGGCAAGGTAGCACGGGACCTTCAAGTACCAACAAGAAAATTGGTCAATGCTGTCTTGCTTTCAGGAAAACTTTAGAGGCATTTCTATTGCTGAATTAGTTGTCCTCTATTGATATTACAGATCCACAATCCACTACCTGAGCTTCTGTTATTCATCTCTGCATTATAGTTTACATCAAACACCACACTAATTCTAAAGCTATTCTTACATTGCAATATCAAATGTGTTTTGCGACAGATCTCCAAACGTTAGGTTCTCAACACTTACTTTGTTAACAATCATCATAGCATCACTAACACATTACTGGTCTATTTTGGACATGTTCCTTGCAAGTGCAGATTTATTTGTTTTCTTGAGGATAACATGACAGTTAGCCAATGCCAAGGTTAATGGTTCTGGTGGATTTTGAAGTACTTCCTTCACAACCGAATGTCAGCTAGATGCTACCAAAACCATATATCTGGTTGATCCTTAAAGGAAGTGCTTGACGCCTACTACGATTATTAACGATTATTTCTTTTGTTTTTAACATTTTATGCAATAAGTTGCGTGTACACATCTAAATAAACTGAACATAACATAATTTGTCAGTGTTACATATGTAAAATATATAATCTACTCGAATATAATATATAATATCTTTATATAGTAGGAATGTTTCATCTAGTTATCATTTTTAAATAACTTTATTTTGTCATTAAAATCATAACTTGTTACAGAATACATTTAACTACATTGCATCTTGCTTTTACATTGTTAGATTTGTTCAAGGGGTACATATATGTTGAAAACAATTCTATATTTCTATAACTTTTTACTTGTTCGATAAAAACTGAATAAATTGGGAGACATTTTTTTCAATTTGCAAGAATAAATACACTTTTTATAAATGAGCAATAAAACATATAAAATACAATCAATACATGACGAGCACTTAATGCCCAACATAATGTTCTCTCGCTTTATTTCTTCTGAAATATTACATTTGTCCTTTAATGGCTATAAAGCATAATAAGTATATTTTTATAGTGCAAACAGTCATAGAACAAATACAATATAGTCTCTTTTGAGTTGTTACAAAAGGTACACAATTCGATTTCTGACATGCCACACGTATACAATTTTGCATTAGTAAAAATAATTCTATGAAGATTTTTGAATTGCAAAGACTGGATGTGTGTATCATTTATGAAAATAAATGGGTGTTTATACAAAATTTTCCAGTCTGTAATGTCCAATACCTTACCAACGGCCCTTTCCCACTTTTGTTGTGAGGTACTGGGGCATTCAACAAAATATTTCAAAAATTGAGGGTAGAAGCATTGATTTACTTTTTTTTGCAAATTTTAGTTTGAAATATTTTCATTTCTTGGATACTTTATTTTTTTATATTTTTTATACATTTTTTCCAAAAATATACAGCAATGTATATCATGCATTCAAACAACAACATAAGTATCAGGAGACATTTACACCGCATCCGGCAAAATAGAACAATGTATATCAAGCATTCACACAACAAAAGTATCAGGGGACATTTACACCAACAATGTATATCACGCACTCACACAACAAAAGTATCAGAAGACGTATACACTACATTCGACACAGACCCCATATACAACAATTGATATCACGCATTCACACAATAAAACTATCAGGAGGCATTTACACCAACAATGTATATCAAGCATTCACACAACAAATGTATCAGGAGACATTTACACCAACAATGTATATCACGCACTCACACTACAAAAGTATCAGGAGACATTTACACCAACAATGTATATCACGCATTCACACAACAAAAGTATCAGGAGACATTTACACCAACAATGTATGTCACGCACTCACACAACAAAAGTATCAGGAGACATTTACACCAACAATGTATATCAAGCATTCATACAACAAAAGTATCAGGAGACATTTACACCAACAATGTATATCAAGCATTCACACAACAAAAGTATCAGGAGACATTTACACCAACAATGTATATCACGCACTCACACAACAAAAGTATCAGGAGACATTTACACCAACCATGTATATCAAGCATTCAAACAACAAAAGTATCAGGAGACGTATACACTACATTCGACACAGACCCCATATACAACAATGTATATCACGCATTCACACAACAAAAGTGTCAGGGGACATTTACACCAACAATGTATATCACGCACTCACACAACAAAAGTATCAGGAGACGTATACACTACATTCGACACAGACCCCATATACAACAATGTATATCACGCATTCACACAATAAAACTATCAGGAGACATTTACACCAACAATGTATATCAAGCATTCACACAACAAATGTATCAGGAGACATTTACACCAACAATGTATATCACGCACTCACACTACAAAAGTATCAGGAGACATTTACACCAACAATGTATGTCACGCATTCACACAACAAAAGTATCAGGAGACATTTACACCAACAATGTATGTCACGCACTCACACAACAAAAGTATCGGGAGACATATACACCAACAATGTATGTAACGCATTCATACAACAAAAGTATCGGGAGACATTTACACCAACAATGTATGCCACGCATTCACACAACAAAAGTATCAGGAGACATTTACACCAACAATGTATGTCACGCACTCACACAACAAAAGTATCAGGAGACATTTACACCAACAATGTATGAAACGCAATCACACAACAAAAGTATCAGGAGACATTTACACCAACAATGTATGTCACGCATTCACACAACAAAAGTATCAGGAGACATATACACTACCTTCGACACAGACCCCATATACAACAATGTATATCACGCATTGACACAACAAAAGTATCAGGAGACATATACACTACACCCGACACAGACCCTATATACAATAGGGCGACTTTCTCAAAACGTTTTTAAATTTTTGAAACTAGTCTACTGTAAGGCATCACGTACTGCGTGGTACACTTTTCTTAAATCTTTAACGCAAATCACTAATACTTATAGCAAAGACATATAAGAGAGAGAGAGAGAGAGAGAGAGAGAGAGAGAGAGAGATTTAAAAAAAAAAAAGAAAATAAACAGATAAATATATACATGTACATCAATTCTAAACAATTATTAAAATACTGTTTTGAGATGTCTTTTAGTTGAGTTTTATTCTGATGTGTTGAACATATTTTATGAATAACCAAGCAAAACCAATACGCAGGTATACAGAGACGTTCTTTTACAAGCTATCTTTGCAAGTATGACCTAAGCAAACAATGCAAAATCGAGAGCTAATGTTATCGTAATGAATTGTTTTTTAGCAACAGTAACTAATTATTACAAAACTCTACACAGAGGTTACATGTGCTTTTCTGTACAATGTTTACAACATTTTGCTTATATATATATATATCTAAATGGGTGTTAACTGTGCACAATAAGTACTGGGGCAAACACAACTCAGCACGTGCGCCTCCGTATAAGTATGTTTTCCAGCAATGGACACAATTTTATCCTGCTCAAAATATGTATTTGATTGGCTGCTTTGTCACGTGTTACGTCTTATGCAAATACTCTCGACACAGTGATAGATTACTATTGGCTGTTGGTCATTTGGAATAATAATAAAGGTCATTTTTACAATTTAAATTGACCTTTTTGTTTACAAAGATGGCTTGTGATACTTGATGATTTAAATGCATACATTTGTGCAAAGAAGGTTTTCAAAACTGTGTGCTGCAAAAAGAAATATTTTTATAATAAAAGTGTTCTTAATTCAATAGTAGAATCAACTAAGAACTCAAAATATTTTTGGAGTAAAATTAAAGCATGTAACCCAAAGAATCCTATTGCCAAATCTGAAATATACAATGACACCTAGTTTAATCATTTTAAAGCGCTATTTAATCAGTTTGATGATATAAATGATGACAAACATGGAAATAGTGATATTAACTTTGAAGAAATAAACGTTGACTCAAATTCCATAGATAGTATTATATTTAACTCGGAAATTACAGCTGACGACGTCATGGATGCAGTGAGACGTTTGAGGAAGAACAAAGCTTCATCGGGTGTACTGATTGCTGAACATTTTATTTACAGTATAGACATTATCTTGCCATATTTTATTAAACTTTTCAATATATTGTTTTCAAGAGGAGAATTCCCAGATAAATGGGCAGACTCCATCTTAGTACCTATCCATAAAAAGGATCATTTAACTATTCAGATAATTACAGAGGTATATCATTACTAGACACTTTTAGTAAGATATATATTAGCATACTTACTAAACGGATAACATTCTAGTCAACAATATTTGATAAAATGTCTTATTCACAAGGTGGTTTTTGCTCAGAATACTCTACTATTGATTATGCTTTCATACTGCAGGCAATTGTTTCTAAATATTTATGTAAAAAAGGTAGAAAATGTGGCATTTGTAGACTTCATGAAAGCTTTTGACAGTGTCCATAGAAATAAACTTTTACTGTACTTAGAAACTGTGGTATCAAAGGAAAATTATTCCAGTCAATTCATGGAATTTATAAAAATGTAAAAGTATGTGTAAAGGCTAATGGTACATATACAGAGTATTTTCAGTGTCCAATTGGGTTGCGTCAAGGCTGTGTCCTCAGCCCAATATTGTTTTCATTATTTATTAACTAACTGAGCGAAGAAATTAATAATAGTGGAATACATGGAGTTCAGTTGACACCTGATATTGTGGAAATACTATTGTTGTTGTTTGCTGATGACATTGCATTAGTCTCAGATACTGTTAATGGTTTACAAAAGCAGTAAGATTTACTATCTAAATATTGTACAACATGGAAATTGAAAGTGAATATAAAGAAAAAATTGTCGTATTTAAAAATGGGGGACGCCTAGCAAGAGCGAAGAAGTGGTCATATAATGGATCATTTATTGATAATGTAAACGGTTTTAATTATGTTGGTTTGTATTTTACCAGTCAGTTTTCTATGTGCCAAATGGCGAATGCATTAGCGATAAAGGCTAAACGAGTGCTAGTAACAATGCTTAATTCATTGAGTGAGCTAGGCCCGTTACCTCATAGTGTATTTTTTAAACTATTTGATACAAAGATTAGTCCAATATTGTTTTATTGTTCCGATAAAATGGAATGTATAGATAGAGTCCATTTATATGGTTGTAAAAGATTTATGAATGCATCTATAAAATCTTGTAATGCTGCAGTTATAGGTGACTGTGGCCGATACCTTATGCACATACCTGCCAGCAAACGTTGTATAAAATATTGGTGTAAAATATAAAAAATTCCTTGCATGAGATATGTTAGAAAATGTTATGATATGTTAGTCATTTTAGACAGTCAAGGATACAAAAACTGGGTGTCTAAACTTAAATACAACTTGTATTCAAATGGATTTGGTTATGTTTGGGAACAAAACATGTTGAAAATACAAAACTGTTTATAAACAGATATTATATTAGACTTACAGATTAATTTAAACAAAGCTGGAGTGGATTGGTAGAGGGTAATGCAAAATTAAATTTATATAAATATTTTAAACAAGAACTTATTATGGAACCTTATTTAAATGTATTAGATGTAAAGAGATTTAGAATATCAATGGTAGCATCTAGAACCTCATCTCATTGTCTACTTATAGAACAAGGAAGACATATAGGTATTCCAAATGAAAGGCATCTATGTTTTCATTGTAAAACATTAATTGAAGACGAATATCATTTTTTACTGATATGTCCACTATATCATGATTTAAGATCACTTTATATTCCAAAGAAATATTTCACACTTCCCAGTAAAAACAAGTTCTATATTATTATGTAATGTAAATGTGAATATGTTATAAAATGTGTAGCTATGTTTCTTTGTTATGCTTTTATCAAAAGAAGCCAATTGGTCAAAGATTAATATCATTATATGGTCATGATATTATTATGCTTATGTCATAGTTTTTTAATGTATTTAAATGTATTTGTATGTAATGTATAGTTACTAAAATTCCAAATCACGTGTAAATGATGTGCTATTATATTGTACATATGTAATGTGTGTGGGCCGGAGGCCTGAGTCACTTATAAAGAATTGAATTGAAATACTCCGTATACGTTCAACAACAAAGGACACAATTTTATTCCGCTCAAAAATATGTATAGGATTGGCTGCTTTGTCACGTGTCTCGTCAGTATGCAAATACTCTCGACACAGTAATAAATAACTTTTGGCTGTTGGTCACTTGGTAATTATATTAAAGGTCATTTTTACAATTTAACTTGATCTGTTTCTACAAACAGGAGTTATGATATTCGTAGCATTTAATCCAGCAAAATACATTGTGGCTACATATACATGTTTTAATATTTATCGTAAAATAAAAGACAACTGAACACAATTAAAATCGAGATAAAAGGATATGAAGTAAATAAAATGAAAAAAAAAATACAAACAAAAAGGTAAACAAGAAATGTGTCAGGGGAAATGTGTGAGAGAGATGAGAGAGAGAGAGAGACAGAGTGATGAGAGTGCACAGACAGAGGATCCGATCATATCTGAGATTGTGAAGCACATTTCTTGCGGAACCAAACCAGTGTCTTCGACATTTGGTTCAAATGCTTTCACAATCTCCTGTTTATCTTCGAGAATTGCCGAAACGTACCCTTGACAATGAAGTATTGTATAGGAAAACACTAGTGTCAGGTGAAGAAAGGTGTCAGCTGGAACTTCCCACTAACATCATGGATGAGGTAGTTCAAGCCTTACATTGTGATTTAGAACATCAGGGTCGTGACAGGACCATGTCATTATTTCGGGAAAGGTTTTATTGGCCTGGGCTTGATACATACATAGAAGACAAGACACATAGATGTGGTAGATGTTATTAGGAGGAAAGCGAAGAACAATTATGCGGAACTGGTACAAATACAGTCTTCAGCACCAATGGAGATCATCTGCATAGATTACCTTTCACTTGAGCGATCAACAGGTGGATATAAACACATACTTGTAATCACTGATCATTCCAGTCGATACGCTCAAGCGTATCCGACCAGAAATCAGACTGCGAAAACCACCGCCAGAATATTGTACGACCAATTTATTGTCCATTATGGATTTCCTGCAAGGATCCACAGTGATCAAGGTCAAGTTTTTGAATCTCATATCATTAAAGAACTCTGCGAGATTACCGGAACAGAAAATACTAGAACGACACCTTATCATCCAATGGGCAACGGAATGATCGAACGTTTTAATCAAACGTTACTCAAGATGCTAGATACCCTTGAAGATAACCAGAAGTCAGGTTCCGACCCTGGTACACGCATATAACACAACCAGACATGACAGTACGGGGTTTTCTCCCTATTTCCTCATGTTTTGTCGACACCCAAGGTTGGCCATTGATGCATTCCTTGGGTTACCTGCGAACAACGTCTCAACGGCGTCACATACGGAGTACGTTGGTAAATTGAGGGAGCGACTCAACTGTGCGTACGATACTGCCCAGAAGATAGCCACACAGGTTGGACAAACACACAAGAGAAGGTATGACCAGAAGGTTAGGAATGTAATGTTAGTTCCAGGAGACAGGGTTTTGGTCAGGAATGTAACAATTAGGGGCAAACATAAACAGGCAGATAAATGGGAACCTTATCCATATATTGTTATTCACCAGCCTAATGATGATATACCAGTTTATGAGGTCAAAAGGGAAGGAGCCCGTTTCAAAAGGACAAGAATACTCCATAGAAACATACTCTTACCATTTATGAATATTGTAGTCGAGGATAAGGACGAAGTTGATGAAAATGATAATATAAACGTAGGTGATTCATCGGTAACCTCAAAGCAGCAACAAGAACCTCGCTACGTTATACCTCAGCTCCGTACACCACTAAGTACAGTATATTGAACAAGTGAAACGAGACCAGTGAGAACAAGAACACAGCCAAACTGGATGACAATAGATGATTGGCGCAATTTAGAACAACAGTAGTATAGAAAGTTATACGGTCCAGAATAAGATAAAAGAAAGTACGCGTTCTATGTGCATGTATGTGTTTTAATCATTTTCAGTAAGTGAACAGTAAGTTGGATTTCTTGTATAAAGAAATCAATTTATCCAAAACTTAAGGTTTAGTTTGAAGATTATTAATAGTATTAATGACATGTACATGTTATAAACAAGTTTTATCAGTCGTATATTTATTCTATATAAAATAAAAATCAAAGGTAGGCCGATATAAATATCTAAAGATATTGCTTTCGTGGTTGTTTGCGTTACATCTATTATTCGTGTAATATCGTTTAAATTTTCAGGCCTTGGTTTAACTCCAGCCAATTGTTTTTTGATGTTTTAGGAAATGATGAGGACACCATTTTTGTTTGAGAGGGGAAATATATCGTCGTGTCATAAATCGAATAAAAGCTTACCATAGTATTTTGCGTTTTGTCATATTTCAATTACCTAAACCGAACACTATACCAACAATGTCCACTTAGTATTCCAATATACCAATTAGTATTTAGATATTTAGTTTCAGGCAATTTGTATATCATAGACACTTAGGTACTGACGTTTAATGATTAACAATAACTAACAATTTATTAACCCTTGTGTTTCCCCTCTACCTGTTAAACGTTTTGTTATTGAAATTATGTTACGTGTGTGCCGATGTGTATCAATCGGTCATTACGCTTGAAAGTTGACCATCAGATATGTCCATTGTAGTTATGAATAACACATTCATAAATTTGTAATAAATATTCATACGCATACATATTATTACAGTATTGTTCGTTTTCATACCACCCCAAAGAAAACCCCACTAACAAACCGGCAACAATCACAAGGGAAAGAGATCTTACGCCTTGCTTTTTAGATCGACGTATGGAAAGTCCCGCGTATATACCAGCTTGCATCCGCGCTTTTCCGCCTGTGACATGGCCCGTCATTTTGCCAACAAATGCCTCCCTTCGCTTCACTATCTCTGGTGGTAGGTCAGGAGTAACACTGAAATCTGAGCCCGCCTTCAGATTCTCCATGGCCTTCTCGAGTGCCACTTTCTATTTATAAGGCTACAGAACCGAACTATAATGTTTTTTCCGTCCTGCTTCGCCACTGGGTAAACGGTAAAACGCCTGGAATTATACTTTCCACCCGCGTCTTATCAATTCCCAACTTATCCTGAAGGAATGTCCTGATCTTGCCATCAGTAACAGTGGGGTTTTCCTTTGAATCAGCGTCCTCAATCCCCCGAACAAGTAAATTCCATTTTCTGCCCCACACGTCCAACTTAAGCCTTTCGTGTCTTTCGGCCTCAAATTTTACTTCAAGATCCGGTATATGTTTTTTATGGAATGTTCGGATTTCATCGTTTGTGTACTCAGCAAATCCTTCTATGGTGGACACTTTATTTTCTAGACCAGAAATAGTTGTTCTCATGACCTATAGTTTACTGTCAATCCGATTTTCAAGAGCTATGTGTAATTGTGCAAAACATCCAGATATGTCTGAAAAATCCTTACACGTATATTTTGCGGATAGTAGCTTGAGTTTCTCACTCTCTTCCTATCCTAACGATTATTAAGATCGGTGACATGATTGTTGATGAAAACATTGTTGTTCGTATAGTTGTGTCAGCGATACCGGTTTAAGTTTGGAGATGACAGACCCAAACTTTTTAATGCGATCGGTGGTCTCATGTTTTGTTCAGTAGAGCTTTCTCAATCAATATCAAAGAGGCATACCACTTTACTCTTGAGACAGTGATTTTATAAAGAAATGAAACGTCTTGTTTTTCGAAGCTGTCTGCCTTTTATGTTGTTTGTCCGTGAAAGATAAATTTTGGTCTCTGTGACATTTAGGGGGTGAAGAGATTTTCAAATCTGTTGTGGAATATATCACAGTTTGATGACCTTATTAAATAAGGCGGTGTGGTAAGCTTTTTCGTTATTTGGATGTTTTACGTACACTGATTACATTATTAGAAAACTCGCCAACAGGCTCAGGATCACAAGAAGTGCACTAAGTCGCACTAGTAACCAGATAGAAGAACAAGTTCTGAATGCAAAATGTCCTCGGTTTGGTTTCTGGTGTGTCTGCGTACAGTTCACACCCTGTTTATCAGCAATGTGTTGAAAATGGTGTTCATGTTAAAACTCATTTAATATGTCGAATGTAAAACTATACATGTGTTTAAGAACTTGTTTTTATTGAGTATATCATAAACCAAAGAAACACGAATGATCAAGCTTCTGGTACCCATTTTCAAGTCTTTGATATGACTAAATTGTGTTTGAATCCATGACCCTTCGGATGGTCGATTTATTATGAGATTATATTATTTAGACTTCTAACGTTAGAAATATTAAGGTTGTGTCCTAAATATACTTCTGTAAGTGGTTTACCCGGTACATATAACAATTCATTTTTGTTATTACTATGGCTATTTTTTATAGTCTTAAGTTATAAAACCTTTGCGTGTGCAACATAGAAGTAATAAAAGTCTAAACGTACAGTTGGGGAACACGCCCTTTATGTGTGTAACAGTAAAGGAATGAAATATATAAAGTAACAATTGAGAAACACGACCTTTGTATGTGCAACAGAGAAGGAATGGAAATATAAAGTTACATTTTGGAAACACACCCTTTGTGTGTGCACCATAGATGGAATTTAAGTATAAAGTATAAATTCAAATGTAATCAGAAGAAATCTTTAAGTATAGGCAGGAATGGACTATTGCAGATTTGCTGCTCGTCAGAATTAGCTAATGGTGTAAATTATGGAACGTTTTAATATTCAGAAAATAGAAGACATAAACATTTACGTTATAACATGTCTTTGTGTTAGTAAAACAATTTGGATTTGAACATTCAGATAAAGTAAACATTCCTATCAAGATTATAAAGACACAATAATATGTAACTTTATTTCAGTTTTTTTTTTAATTTATCTCTTTAATAAAGAGTGTTGAAGTACATATTGTACCTAGTAAAAATACATCCAAGTTATTCAGAATTAAAATAACAATCCTTTGCGACGTGCGATGAGGCATGTCCAATTTTGTTTTCTCAAAAAATGCTGTGAATGACGCCGACAAATGTAAAACTATAGCAAGTGTGAAGAAGCCATTCTGGGTCCGAGTCATACATAAGAAATCGTTTCTTTTAAAGGGACATACATCACCCTTGGAATCTAGTTGATATATGTCAAATTTCCAAATTAGTATTAACACATATAAATATAACTTTTCAAATACATCTATCTGAAACTTCATGTATAAGCAACTATCTGAACTAGTGCAAAAATACAAATCAGTATTGTTCTTTTCTTGTTTCAGAAACAGGATATTTTCTTGATTATCAGTAAAAAGGTAGAAACGAAAAGTCTGAAAAACTCTAATTGAGACTGTGGATCCCACAAACTTAAACGAACCCATAAAAACATGGGCAGAGCCTGACACAGTCAACTTGATTTTATTCGTAAACATTTAAACGAGTAATTTCAAATTTCATGATTGTGTCAGATTATTAACAACGTGTCTATGGGGAACATTTTCCACAATATCTTCCCCAGAATAATCGATGCACATGCACTTCATGTGGAAACAACACCTGGTAGAGGTACAGACATTTGTGTAACTGTAAAATACATTGGTTTACCTGAATAGAAAAGTTTACCCAGTAATTATAGTCGCCTTTCTTATACAGAGTGATACACCCATTTGTGACTACACAGCTTTCTGTAATATTTTCAGTATATATTTTGAGGCTCTGACAGAATAACTTTATGACATAATATTTCCATTGTTTTATATAAACACTTAATAAACCATAACACGGCAAATAAAACAATTTTGCTAGACCAAAAATGTTTCTGATGTGATGATCAAAAAGCCTTTGCTTATAAGGTACAATGTAATCACATGTATTATTTACAAGAAAACACTATATACAAACAATCCACTCATTCACCTAAAAGGGGCTATCTTGTGTCCATGGACAACATACTGACCCATCTGAACTAGATTTTATCAGTATAGTTGTACTCATGAACCTTTCCCAAATATTGTCAATCCAGTGGCACACAGAGAAATCTGCTCTCATAGAATTGTGCTGTTCACACCAAAAAACAATTCTTTTATCGCGAAATGTATTAAAAGTGTTTTGTTGAAAAATTCCACTAGATAATGAAAACGCATCATGAAATATACTATTTATATTTTAAACTGCTCTACTTTTTGGATGTCAAAAGTGTTACAAAATAATGTTCAGTGATTTAAGACAAATGTTTCACGAAAGGGCAAATGGATTAAATTGTATTTCAGCTGACTTTTAATGCTTAAATGAAGGAGGGTGACACTAAAAGCTCATAAAACTCAGTAATGAGTACAGCCAGCGTTTGCGTCTTAACATACTGGCATATACGCCTCATACTGCGGATGAAACGCTGAATCCTGTATTGTGAGAGGGCATTCCACTCGTCTATCAGTGCCTGCACTAACTGTGCCTTGTTGTTTATGACGTGACGTCCGTTGTACACTCGCCGCCCGAGCTAGTCCCATAAATGCTGAATAGGGGTCAGGTCTGCCAAAAACGCTGGTCAGGGCAGTACTAGAACGTTGTTTTGACCCAAGAACTCAGACAGTATTCTTGCTGATTGTGGCATAGCGTTGTCCTGCTGAAACAACGTGACGATGTGGTTATCTCGAAGAAAAGGCACACAAACAGTTACAAGATTTCGTCAACATATTGTCGAATTGATTATTATTAACCTGCTTAATCGTAATACCACTGCACGATACCTTTTGTCAGCCATCTTAGAATATAGATCACGCTATTTCAATGTGTAAAATTTCAAACCATTTTGCTAGGATATATTTAAATATACCTGCAGGTAACGTGCATATATTTCCATACTTCTTATATGTTTAAATTATTGTATTAAACTATTTAATACTTAATAATTAAATAGAATATTATTGTAAATGTCATAATTGTTTACATTTTTATATGCTCATTACACACCATCATATGTGTATATAAATGTTTTAATATGTATGTATTGTTATTGATGAAATGTTTTGTTTGTATTGTAGATCAAATCAGATCGAAGAAAGAGTTAGATTAGATACATTGAATAAATGAAGATTAGAACCCCTGACTTAATTAATAATGTCACCCACGCTAGCCCTCGACATATCGGGTTGAGTTAACACCGGCAGTGCCTTTGCTACTTTAAGACCTGAAATGGTGCAGTCTTCGTGAAAAAATTCTACCCTAAATTATTTAATCAGACTCAAAAGTGTTGAAGACATAAATCGGAAGTGGCATTAGATATGTCATTGTCCCGAACCAGTGGTAGCTTGATACTATATCGCCGTTGGCTACCTAACTATGTTTATTTATCAATATATTTCCCCTGAACATGTCGCTTATGTCTAGTATAGCGTTTGTGCACCTTAATTGACTAGCGCGTAAACGAAAATATGAAACTTTTACAGTGAATTCTGTGTCCAAATTGAATTCGACAGCTATAAGCTGGGTTTATGTTTACAAAATGACGTCATGGAGTTGTTTAAGCGATTGACCAACATGAAATGAAATTAAACGGGTTTCCACTTGATTACTGAAACAAACAACAAAATTCAGTTCGGTTAAACGTTTGCTAACATTCCTAAGCTAACATGTTTTCCTAGATACCGACTCAACCTCATATAAGCACGCAATAGGCGATAATGTTAGGGAACCAGGCATTGAACGTGTTGTTTGCGGTAGGTTTTCAGGACTCAACCAGTTTTTAGGGTAGTGAAATCGTTGGAGCACATGGTTGTGTTTACTCTAGATCAGTTCATTACACTGCCACATACAGGATATTACTCATTGCTTGTCAATATGTAAAGGTTTACACCCATTCCAATTTGATGTCGACTTACTTTTAAAGTTTTAAAACTGTTTTGTATGATGAAAATTAAAACGAGTTGTAGATGATGATGGTAATAATGATGATGGCAGTTATGATGATGATGAGGAGGAGGATGGGAATGATGATGACGATGATGATTATATTGATGACATGTAAATATGATTAACATTGATAATAATCATTTTTATGATAATAATTTTGATAAATTATGGTGATCATCATCATGATATAATAGTTATTAATAATGATGATTATTATAATGATGATGATAAGTCTATGACAAAGTTATTATTGATAAAAATGATAATGATGAAATGTATATCTGATACAATTGTTAATGATGATGATGATGATGATGATGATGGTAACATATATTAATGAAAGGTAAATGTAATATAACTATTATTGATAACAATATATAAAAATGATGAACATCATCATCATTTCCCATAGCACTCTTTTGTAACATTTATGTCCCAAACTCAGCGAAAACAACAAAATCTGCAGCATGTGTCTAGGCTTAAATTCTTCACCGGTTCATGGTCTGCAATTATAAAGAAGAACTATGATATAAATATTATTGATCATGATTGTTATAATGAAATTATTATTCATAATAATAATGTCATTGATAATAATTATAATAATAACCTACCTTTACTTAATTCTGGTTATATTGGAAGCAATCCAGGCCCAGTTAATTATGAACATCGCTTCTCAGTTTTGCATTATAATATCAGAAGTATTCAAAACAAAATGGATTTTGATATGTGATGTTTTACGACAACTCATCTTGATGCTCTAGATATAAATGGTGCATTTATTCTTACAGATAACTTTGGTGTCCCATATAGACAATAGGGTCATGGATATATTATACAACTTTGGTGTCCCATATAGACAATAGGGTCAAGGATATATTATACAACTTTGGTGTCCCATATAGACAATAGGGTCAAGGATATATTATACAACTTTGGAGTCCCATATAGACAATAGGGTCAAGGATATATTATACAACTTTGGTGTCCCATATAGACAATAGGGTCAAGAATATATTATACAACTTTGGTGTCCCATATAGACAATAGGGTCAAGGATATATTATACAACTTTGGTGTCCCATATAGACAATAGGGTCAAGAATATATTATACAACTTTGGTGTCCCATATAGACAATAGGGTCAAGGATATATTATACAACTTTGGTGTCCCATATAAACAATAGGGTCAAAGATATATTATACAACTTTGGTGTTCCATATAGACAATAGGGTCAAGGATATATTATACAACTTTGGTGTCCCATATAGACAATAGGGTCAAGGATATATTGTACAACTTTGGTGTCCCATATAGACAATAGGGTCAAGGATATATTATACAACTTTCAAAGTAACATATAATAAAGTTAGAAGTATATTGCGCCGTGTCTATCTGGTTGAAGTTGAATTAAAATGAAACATATCTAACAGAAACATTATAGCCCCGAAAAACCTGCTCTTAATTTGTTTGATAAGCTTAGTTCAATTCTGTATTACAATTCTATATTGGGCATAAACATTTACAATATCCATCAAACTTTACATTCAGGAGGTTTGTACATTTTAACCCGAAATATTTCAATATCGAAAATAATATACAACTTGTCCCATATACAAAAACAATTAATCCTATCAAAAGACAAGTCGTCCCAAACAATCTAATTGAATCCTCGAATAGTAATTTTGAATAAAACATTGATGATATCACGTGTCATGGTAATGAGCTGTTTGTCTGAAAGTGTTAGTTACACTGATGAGGTGCTTTCAGTTAAAGATGTTTATAATTTGAAACACGTACATTCCACCAATTAGTTCGAATGTTTTAAAAGATAAAGATTTTGATTTTTTTAAGAAATCAAGAAAGGTATTGAAACATTTAACATACTGGATAAGACCAAAGACATATATAGAATGATGTAGATAATTCCATCGTATAAAGAAAGATTCTAGGATAAAAATAATTAAGGATATAGAGAAACAAGATTTCGCGAGATTTCGCGTTAAAACGCGAGCGTTCGTAACATCTCAATCAGCTGCTTTTCCTTCTCTATATAAACATACACACATTACATTCAGTAATAAAGGCCTTCGGCCCAAAATATAACAATATTGACATACATTTCACATATTGACATATCATCATTTATATGATTTCATCTTAAAGTAATTACTAATAAGTAAGTTACATACCAATATGTCTGTTATTTCATTTCAATACCTTATTTACACCACAAATAAGCTAAGCTTGATAATAGTATTGAAAAAGCTTTTGAAATTACAAACAATGTTTTGATCATTGATTATTTTAAATGAAATTGAATCCGAATTCTCACACTCTAAGAGATGTGCTTAGTACACACTTATTAATGAATACAGTAAACGAACCTACGCATATGGGAGCTATAATATTCCCATTTTAAATCCAGAAGACCGTCTTTATATTGAATATGGTAGGCTTCCAGTTGTGGCATAACAGACCAGAATTAGGGCGATTTGCATTAACTAAGTTTATTCTCATCTTTCTGTAATTCACAATTCACAAATGCAAATGTTTATATCGCTACATAAGTTCTAATTCACATAGAGGCGTTAACCTCTTCACGGCCTTTCCTAAACTAACTATTTTATTAAAAAAATGCCCCAAGCCCTTTTATCATTAGTCCACTCCTTACTACCTCATGTCGTATCTTCCCATTGGAAATTTCAAGGTTCTTTCAAGTTTAAATGGTAATGGATACTGTTTGATGAAGCTATAACAGTTTAAAGATGCGTAGTGATACTCTACAACAAATGGACAGAATTGTCAAATATAAAAGGATATCATCAAACCATCGATATCGTAAAAAAGAGGCAGGTGTGCACCATGTTTTTTTGCTTACTTGGACCAACAGAGGGATATCTATAGACACAATGCACTATTTGAACCATTGGTAATGGGGTTAGTGTTCCAGAAGTAAATTTCTCTATATGTAGAAAAGTGCAAAATTAATTGTGTGAGAAATTCAAAATACTTTGTTAAAAATAATGATACATCTTGTAATATACCATGAGTTTCTTCTATCTGATCATGAAAAAGCTGACTTTTAATACTTAATTTGCATATATCTCGTGTTTTAATAGAGACACTTTCATCTACCTCCAATGTTATTGATATTATAACTCATTATGTTCTTGATAATACCGAAATACCCGAAACCAAATCCAGATAGGGCAAGTGGATCAGATATTATAAGGCATAACATGTTGAAAGTGGTTATTTCAAAGTCAGTCCTAAACCATTAGCGTTTTATTTAATCGCTCCCTGTCAGGAAGTATTTTTCAAAATAAATTGAACAAAGCAAATGTTTTCCAGAATTTCAAAAAGGAGATAAATCCATTGTTAGTAATTATAGGCCATTATTAAGCGATACTGGCAAATTATTAGAAAGATTGATTTTCAAATATTTGTTTATTACAAAACAATAATTTATTATATAAATACTAAACGAGGTTTCGACCTAACCTCTCGAAAAATTCTCAACTTTTGATACAGTCTGGCACAGGGTATGTCATTTAAACTAAATGGAAATGGTATAAATGGCGATATGCTCAATTTGATTATTATATTGTCTAAGTGACAGAAAACATAGAGTGGTGATTCAAACTTGTAACTCTGATCTGAAATCTATATCCGCAGGTGTTCACCAATGCTCTGTCCTTGGCCGATTGCTGTTTCTATTTTTTATCAATGATACAACTAAATCATTGTTGAGATAAACAAGGTTGTATGCGGATGACAGTTCACTTTTCTGCTCAGCCTCATCTTTTCATGATATAGAAGGAATTATAAATAATGATTTGAAAACGATCTATAATTTGGACAGACAGTGGTTAGTTAAATGTGATCCAGATAAAGCTAAAGCTATAGTATTTACTTTGTAATTATATGAGGTTTTGTATAATAATGTTTAATAACACCCCAGTCAATTTTGGTGATAGCAATCACAAACATATTGGATTAACCCTAAACAATTATAGCAAATGGAATACCCATAATGAAATTATAAAACAAAACAGCATCTAAAGTGCAGGGCTCATTGGGAAAATTGAAATTTACACTTAGTAGAAATGCTCTTAATCAATTTTACTTAATATATCTTAGACCCTTTCTCAATAATCATCAATTGTTTGGGAATACATGAATGTCCAAGTTACATTGCTTAATCACGTAAAAACACAAAAGGAAGTAGCAAGAATAGTAACCGGATTAACAAGATCATCTTTATTACACAACCTTTATATAGAACGTGGATGGGGTTCTCTTGAAATAAAGAAAGAGTACAAAAACCTTTTTTCAAAACAGTAAAAAAAACAAAGGAAAAAGTTTAAATTAATGCTCGTTTTAATTCAATGAATGTGTGAAATACCTATATATTCAGCACATCAGAAAATCCATATTACTATTGAAATATTCAGAGACGATGTCTTCACATCATTCACCCATCATTCGTGATACATGTAATATATAAATGGATGTTGTGAGTTTGGCAGGTAGTCAAGCTGCTAACTTTTGTAATGAAATGTAAACCTCCAATGTATGCGACCTATCTCTATAAAAAAGGTTCATCGTTGGAAATTTAAATCCGCTTTCTTGCTATTTCTCAATAAACCTGTACAATGTATGTCGTCATATGCTATAGTTTAAACATTTTTATTGCTTATAATCGTACAATTTACAATACAATAGTAGTGTAACTATAAATATTTACAAACATATATAAGCAAGAGGGTTGAGCCACAAGTTTTGCCAACATTAGTTACGGCCCGTCCCTCGTGCAAATGAAGTACAACACTATTGGCAGTTATGTTAATTGCAGGGTAACTCGTTCTAAGCTGATAAATAGTTAGCATTACTATTTCAATAAATATCTTCTAAAAATAAGATTTGGAATAAATGTAATGTTGTATGGTGTTAAGCGTCGCTTTCAACAATTTTTCAGTCATAACGCGACGGTGTCTACTTGAGACAGTATTCTAAGCGCTGTCACACTGGAGTATCGTGCCGCAGACACATGGTATGATACCCCACCCAGTCACATTATACTGATACCGGGCCGACCAGACCTAGAACTCTCCTCTAAATGCTGAGCGTCAAGCGAGGAAGGTTCTAGTACCATTTTTAAAGTATTTGATATGACCCGGCCGAGGATTGAACCCACGACCTTCCGCATGCGAGGTGGACGCTCTACCACTAGACCACACCGCGGTCTGCTGGAATAATGTAAGAAAAGTAGATATTAAAGTAAGAGTATGTAATTGAGTATTAAATATTAATTTCCTTAAATACCATAAATAAAGTAATTTTATGGTTTTAGAAACGATAATAATAAACTACTGCAAATGAAAAAAGGAGAAAAATATTAAGAAAAAAAAACAAATATATATTAATATATAAATATGACTCCGATACCTGATTTTTAAGTATGTCATTTCACAATCTCGTATAATATTCAGTTAAAACGACTGGTATCTTTTATGAACTTTTGAACCTCCAAGCATAATATGGTATTGTCCTCTTCTGAAAAACCTTGACGACCAAGTAACATAGTGTTACAGCTAAGAGGATGCAACCTATGAGTTGCTCTGAAGAGATGAAGTCGTTCATTTCTATATCTATTACATTGAAAAAAAAATGTTCAGTATCCTCTCTTCTCGAGCCACAATCGCAAGCTTCATTTTCTACTAAGTGATTAGAAAACAAATCTGATTTGAAGTCACTACATTCATTTCGAAGTCGAGCAAGGATAACGGAAAATTGACGTGTACCAACTAGATAATATGATGGAATTTCACTTCTGTTGAAATGGGATTTACTTATAACATTTTTAAAATTACTAAGATATTCTATATTTCTTTCAGAAGTAGGTAAAATGTTCCATAGTGAAACAGAAGATGGCACAAAAGATTTAGAGAAAATTTCAGTTCTTGTATTAACGATAACGTAATCGTACGCATTACACAAACCATAATTATTAATTGATCCTACTGTATTTGGGAAAAGAGTACTGATATAATCAGGGGTATCACCTTTGTGTATTCTAAAAGACAGAATTAGTTTTTGATATTTCGACGATCGTTTAGTGATAGCCATCCTATTTCCTTATAAAGATTTATTATTGACACTGACCTTGTAAGACCCCTTACTATTCTAGCAGCTTCATTTTGAATATTTTCTAGAGTTTTTTTCATACATAGTACATCCATCCCAAACAACTGAAGCATATTCTAGTATTGGTCTTAAATAAGATATATAAACTTGGTTGATTGTTTTACGTTTTATTTGATATTTAAGTTTCCTCATTACAAAGAGTTTTGATGCTGATTTAGTTATGTTATCAATGTGCTGATGCCATTTTCCGTCACTGTGTAAAGTTATTTTCAAATGTTTATGTTGATTTACAAAATTGACAGGTGTGTTATCAAAACTTAATCTAGGATTGTTAATATTTTTTGTAAAGTAAAGAACATGGCCTCAGTTTTATTTGGATTGAAGTTGACAGCCATCTTTTTGACCAATTGTTTATGCTTTGCAGATCATGGTTTAAAATACCTTCTTAATTATTTACATCCCGGGCAGAAAATGCTAACGAGGTATCGTCAGCGAAGAGACGAGAAATACTTAAGAGTTGGTCTACAATATCATTAACAAAAACAAGGAAAAATAGCGGACCTAGAACAGAGCCCTGTGGATAACCAGCTGTTGTAGATTTGACTTCAGAATGAGAAGAACCAACAAACACTTTTTGTACCCTCTTATTTAAATAACTTTCAATCCATTTGATCAAACAACCTGAAATGCCGTTCTGTCTAAGTTTGAATAGTAAACCTTTCCGCCAAACACGATCAAATACCTTTGAAATATCACAGAACATTATACACGTATTAGTTTTAAATCCATGACTTGAGTGATTTGTTGGTATATATCATATAGTTAATATAGTTGGAATAGCTTCTTAGAAAACCGGACTGATTAGTATATATCAAATTGTTATCAAGGAGATGGTTATATATGTGTTTGTACATGGTCCTTTCCATAAGTTTGCCAATACTGCTAAGTAAAGATATAGGTCTGTAGTTTTAAACACAATCGGAATCCCCCTTTTTAAACAGCGGCATAATTATAGCCGACTTCCAAGAACTTGGAAATACACATTCATTTAGAAATTTGTTAAAACGATTGCAAAGTGGTTTTGAAAAAGTATTACGAGTATTTTTTAAAATTGTATGACTTATTAAGTCTTCCCCAACAGCTTTATTTGTAATTAATGTTTGTATAATATCGTTTATTTCTTCCTCTATTAGAACGACTTGAGAAAGAAAATTATTAGAAAACAGTTCGAAGGTTGGTAGGTTTACACCATTGTCGTTTACACTAGAAACTGAACAAAAGTAATTATTTAAACAAGTTGCTTTTTCATAATCTACAAAACAGAATGTTTCAACACCGTTAATTGTTGATTTCAGTGGCGGAATCGCATCTGAAATTTTGTTAGTTTGTATTAACTGACGAAGAAGTTTCCAATAATATTTAAGATTGTCAATAAAGGCCCCACTAATAGTATCTTCAATGTTGCTAAAAAAACTTTCTTTTAAATGCTTTGTTTTGTAACTTTTTATATTTAAACCATTGTTGTCCACTATTTGAATGACAAGCTATTACTTTTTGACGATCACGCTTTCCAGAGAAAGTTCTTATTACCAAATCATACCATGGTTTATAATTTGCCGTTATAAGCACTTCTTTAAAAGGTATACATTGTTTCATTAAATTTGTTAGTTTTTCAGTAAACTGTAAAGTAGCTTCATTTGTATTAAGTTCATTTATAAATAACCAGTTCTCGTTAGAAATTAAAAAGTTAAGCTTTTCATAATCAGCTTTTTTGTATATCCATACCTTCCTTTTGCTAGCAGAAGATTGCTCTTTATGAAATTTAATAATGACATATGTGCCTTTATGGACGCTTATTGAAACAGGTGTGTTAAAAATTCCACTATCTAAAACAGTTATGTTATCTGAAGGTAATATTGAATCGATGAGCGTAGAGGACCTATCAGTTACTCTTGTTGCTTCTGTTATTACATTATTAAAGCTGTTGTTAATCATAAAATGTTTTAATTGTTTGCTACTAACGTTTAAATAGTCTTCATAAATATCTCCTACAATGATAATTTTAGGATTATATTCAAAAGCTTTTTCAATAGATATATTTAAGTCTTTCCAGAAGGAAACTGGTGAATTTCCTGGTTGATAAACATTACAAACTAATATTTATTCCCCTTTAAAATTAACTTCGATCCAAATAAGATCAATTGTCGTTGTTTCGAGTGCTAAATGACGTTTTGAGATAAGTGAGTTCGAAACGTAGATCAATAGGCGGTATTATCTTAACGGTAAATATTTTGTTCAAAATTGTTCATTTCAATATATGGTTGAGAAATATCTTGAGTTAAATGAGTTTCAGAGAAGCAGATAACATCGTAATCAAGGAAATTATCTTTGACATACTCGAGCTTATTCCTTATGCTACGGATATTTAGATGCATGACAGAGAGACAGTTGACAGTCTTGATTTTCTGGGCCAGAATTTTGTTCTATGTCTCCAGCAGAAAGTAAAAGTAAAGCAATGACAATCGAGAATTGGTTGTTTAAGGTAGATTCCAATGTAACATGTGTAAGTAGATTTGAATAATATGATATTGAAGAGAACAACGAGAGTAAAGTTAGTTTAGTTTCTGTTAAAGGATACTAGTATACGTTTTGTTTGATAAAAAATATGTGACTTTTAGTGTTGAATATGCCAATTGTTGCTCTCCAAGAAGACACATCATTACCCATTGGGATGAATAGTTCCATGGACAAGTTACAAAAGATAAAGGAGCGGCGACACCGGCACATAAAAGTAATGAGTCACAAAAGAAATACCAAACCTAGTCTGTGGAGTCAATAAAGTCGATAGAAGGGTATAAAAAATGCATAAAATAAAGTAGAAATAATATATAGTGGTTTTAAGTACAGCTGTACTTAAGATTAAATGATCAGTACAAATACAAATATTCATTTTTTTTTTGTTTGACAATTTTTTAAGAATAAATGAAAGAGAATATGAATAAAATGATGTGTTTCATAATATGTGGTGACATAACATATCGATCATTGTTAAAGAGCGATATAGTATGAAAAGCAATTTGAATCGGTATATACATATTTTTCCGTTATAAAGCTTATGTCACGAATATAGCGGTGAGACGCATGAAATATAATTATTACAAATTTAAGTAATACTCTGCTTAATTTGTGATAGTTCCTATATAAAGTTAATTGAATATTCCGCAACATTAACAAACTAATGAAGACGGATATATGAACCAAACATTGGATAAATACAGAATTTAGCACGAGATATAACCAACAGAAATGCACTTGTAGATAACAAATTATTAAACATATAAAGAAAGAAAAATACATATCAAATGTTATCAAAATTGGTTAAACATACACGTATATCAGAAGAAAAATACATAGTAACTTTTAAACATGTAAGGCAAATAGTAACATAGCAAAGTTAATGAAATAAATTTAGCATAATTACAACTAGGTATGTTATAACAATTAAATGTACTTCAGGTCTAATCTAGTCTATGCTTTTTTCTCAATATACAATATATATGACCTATAAAATTTGATTTATGTATAAACTTAAATTCGACGAACTATGAAATTACCAGTTCTTAAGAGTCATTTAGTGTATGATCAAATAATTAGTTATTTTAATGTATGAATATCCATTTATTTGATTTGTTATATCAATCTTAAAATATATAGTGTGCATACAGAATACCTAACTAAGTGTGAACATATACTGACGGTGGCACGGGATACACGGTATTAAAACTGATTATTAGTTGGTCACAACTAGCTTTGATTGTCCGTTAAACATGATGTTCCACGTGCTTCAAGTAAAAAAATATCTCGGTGTATAACGCGACTCAGGTGGATTTCAAGTGTTTGGAAATTATCATTGTCGTTGTGATAGATGTGGGAGTAATTAAATACTGATCAGTTCTAACGGAACATCTATTGTATCTAATTGATTGGCTAGATGTATTTATATGTAAAAGGTAAGCATTCTAAAGGTAAGAAGATGTTTTGTAAACAGAATTTGACCTGGAAAGCGGACATCATGGGCGATGCTAAACCAATATATTATCTAATACAATTTGGTAATTAATGAATTCTTGCAAATATATTAATGAATAAAATAAAAGAAACATCGGAATTGTAATTATGCCCGTACGTATACGTATATAAAGAAACTATAAACGTGCACAAGTGGATGTGCTGTTGTTTATGGTCTCAAGGCATCCATATCACACAATGAGATGATTCTGGTAATCTTGTCTGTTTCGTCCTTGACGAATATATTGCCATCGTGTGTCCAGGACCCAATAATACCACTGTTACTGTTTTTAGCAATTTGTCTGCATTCATATGCTAGTTTTCATCTGTGCATAGTTAGGTCTTCGTTTAAATAAACGTTTTGTTTTTTTTCTCACGGAGAGTTTTCATACCTTTTATAAAATTTGTTCGCTTTCTGTAAGATGTAAATTTTACAATAATTTCTCGCGGTGTTTTCCTGTTGCGATCGTATATGCCCACACGATGTGATCTGTCTATGTCAGACTTACGTATCTTAACATTCGCTTGCTCTGCAACTCTCAACACAATAGAGTCTGTGTTCTCGCCTGACTCCTCAGCGATGTTCGCTATTCTTACACAGTTACGTCTGCTGTACTGCTGTAACTCGCCCATATTTTCCTCAACCGTACTAAGCTTTGTTTTTTAAAAAAAGCGTTTTCTTCCTTGATGGTCTTCAATTCATCTGTTATTGCTGAGGTTGTTTTTGCCACAATGTTTCTTACAATAACTTCGATGTCGGCGAACATCATTTCTTTTAGTTTCATGGCTATTATAGTTATTTCACAGTCTGATAATGATGGTAACTGAACTGGGAAAGAGGCATGAGGGATAGAACTAGTAGCATGGTGTTGTTGTGTTCCATTGTCAGTGGGAGTGACTGGCAACTGAGCTTGAAGTAAGCTCTGACTGCTATCACTTGCTATCACTGTTGCTATTAAATTTATGAAAGTTTATTGGGTGAATTAACCACATACATACTTGAGCTACTTGGAAAACAAATATTGTTTCACTTTGATACCCAATATTGTCATACCGCCACATTAAATTCCTTAAATTGTAACATACGTTACCCTAACTTGTAACATAGTTACCCTAATCGAAAACTAATGTCGAAAACATACATTTAAAGACATTACTTAACATTAAAATCCCCATTTGCATTCAGACACCTTCCTCTATCTGTAACTTTACGGTATCACTAGTTGGTTCGTCATGCAGCATAGCATTGCAACATGGTGACAGATATGAAAACATAACGATCTGTTAATGAATCGTTCACATCATTTTGAAATGAAACACTTAAATTTAAGTTTTCATTTCAAAAGTTAAGAATTCCAATACGTTACTAGAAATTTCCTGTTCTTCCACTAAAAGCCGTTCTTAAAACTATAACTAGACAATATATAAAATATAATTAGTTATCAATCTAATATAGAAAATGCATACATAATTAGTAATTATTGATTATTAACTGATCAGATGGTGTCAAATGTAACATACCCGATGTAATGATATTGAATAAAAGAGCACGGTTGGGCAAGGGTGATTCTAAATGAAATTGCATTGTATATCGTGTGTATGTCTAATTATTTAGTAACCACTTATCCCTGAAGTTTTCATCATTGTGTTACGGATATTTTTATGGTACTTTTGGGACATGTTTTAAAAGAAACTACTGCTGCGATAAGAAACATTATTTACATCTGTATCACAGTGAGTGTTATATTTCATGTTGTTTATTATTAACGAAAGAGTTGGTGAATGAGCAAACTTTACTTTCTGAGGAGCTGCCTGCTAAGGCTAAGGTGTTGGCCGCTGGTTATCGTCAGAATTATCTGACAAATCATCTGACAAATCATCTGACAAATCAGGTGAATGTAGCCCCCCCCCCCCCCCTGTTCTCTCCACCAGTCGTGTCTACGCAAATCTATATTTCGAAACCTCGTTTATGGAAATTAATTATATAATTTTAATGATAAGGAGCCTCAAAACACAATGTAGTATATATAATTGTCAACGTATAAACATAAATTCTTAGAAGGTAAATCAATTGCATGCTGTGTTAACAACGTAATTACGAACTATTAATACATAATTGTACTTTAATATAAAAGCATATGTTAAGTGTTAACACATGTGTAAATGAATAAATAAATGGCTTCCTTGATATCGACTATAAACATTGACAGACGTTGCCCGAAATTTAAGGATATCTACCCTTCATTTGCTTGCTTTAAGCATTCTTATATTATAGTTATTTCGCTTTCGTTCAAAGATGTTTAATGTTTCCATCAACATCTTCTAAAACTGGAGACCAGCTGATCGGGTTGGCCTAATACTACCTGAGAATCAGCAGGGTCTCCTACTTACTAAACTTAACAACCACCTTGCTCTTGCGGAAAATTATATCTGTAAACAATATGCGTAATAATTTTACAAAATGTGTTTGATATTTTTAAAGCACATTCCCCTTATCTACATCTAGATCTGCATTAGTAACATTATTTGAAATATTGATTGTCGTCAGAATGATAATATCAACGATATATTATTATTATTGTTATTAATTATTATCATTATTATTACATCCATTAATTGGTAACTTGTTTAACTGTATTACTGTTACATGAGCAACAAAATTTGTTTTGTAAATTACGATAAATGAAATGAGTAATTCACTTTGTATAACTGTATACATGTATATCGATTATTTATATACACAAACTACACGAGAAAATGATAAAACAATTAAAGGGGAAGTGGTTGACATATTATGAATACAAAAATATTCACCAAGAAGAGCCAGGCTATAATCAAAGCTTTTAGTTTTGCAAACAGATCTAAAACACTTAGTATGAAAATTGAATTGCGACTACATTTAATATATTTTTTACTATTTTTACAAAAAAAAGGATCGTACAACAAAATACATAATTCTTGCTTTTCTACCTTATGCATGTCATCCCCAGATGGAAATCAATACTTTCAATTGATATACAGTATGACTTTTAAAAAAATCGATCGCCAGCGGATCCTTCAAAAGACTGCTTTCAGAGAACATTTACGTATATAAATGTAGAGATGTTATGGATTATTCTATGCAAACCGCTTTCATTTCTATAACATACTTACATAACTTTTTGAAACAGAGTTCTGTTATTTATATGGTTGTGAATTTATCCTTCGTTACAAATGCTTTTATCAGTTTTTATCACAAATATAGCAACAGTTAAAAGTTAAATAAAGTGAATGTTCAAACTATTTAAAAATAAAATGAAATGTTATGAGAAAATGGCCATTATTGGAACAATGGTCGGAATAATTACGGTATTTGGGATACAATTCAATACGCTGTCGGAGCTATCGATGAAATCAATAGACCAAGCACTGAACCACAAGAGCAGTATTGTTAAGCTGGTTATCGGAACTACCATGCAATGCATACTGCATACTGTGACAGACAACCGTGGTGTTATCGTTCATGTCGAATGTGTTTTTTCTTGGATATATGAACGATGCACAACAGTTTACATTACTGACAAATATTGGTCCAGAAGAAAAGCTTGACTTTCCTCCTGAATTAAACATAATGTATTGGCAGATAAGATATATCCAAAAGATATCCACTAATAACCGGCTTTACAGCTACCCAGCTTGCACGGAAGCAAGGCATAACACTACGAAAATGTAGAAAATTTAACAGATATCTACAAAGTTATCGAGTCAGCGGGGATCACGCCATTGGAGAGCTTAAATCTTACAAAGCTACAGTGTATAAGCACATCATGAAGACATTCGAGAACGATGCTTAGCAAACAGTTCAAAAGTATGCCGGTCTTGTTTGTAGAAGGAAGGAAATTGGTCTAAATTATTGAAATTAAATTGTTATGTGATTATTGCGTGTAATTTACTTTCCCTTTATCGGTTCTAGGTAAACTTAAAAAAGTCAAATATTACTTTGATAAAAATTTAGTCCGTAGTCCGCAATCCGCTCTCTGTCTTCGACTATTAAGACGAATAAGCACAAGATGTACGACTATAGAGACGATGAGGGTGGCCAACCTACATAGTGCTGAGCATCCATTTTACCAAGACTTTGTAATAAAAACTTTCAAAAAAAGGAATAATTAACAAATGACAGTTGCAGACTTTGTTATGACGATGATTGAATTTTGTGGCGACGATGCATACAGTATAAAAAACAGAAAATCTTAGACCACTTTGGTGTAAGTGTCAGGATTAAATGCAATACACACTTTTGTTCAATTCGAAATTACAGCCGATGCTATCTTGCATCCGTTTTAAAGTAGAAATTCAATGTATGACAGTCATGATATTATGAAAAAAGCAATAATAAACAGCGGCAAAACTAATTGTCAACGACATAGGTCAGTCGAAGCCATTTAAGACTCATATCCATGTCCAGCAGACATACTATCTCCAGACAAAATATGCATTTATATCATATAGCCTACAGTTCTTACTTATCAAAATGATAAACAATAAAAGGGCAGAAAGGGACACATTGTTTATAGTTCAAGCTATTACACAGACATCAATGCCCAGAGGAGCAGTCATTGCATCCTTTCAACTAGGACTGGACGTTTAGACGCATCAACAATTTGGTTCTAAACTCCTTATAGAAAGTCAAACACTTGGATGTTGTTAATCGTACTATGAAGTTCAAAACATTTGTAATACGTGCAGCTGCCTACAAACCTAGGTGCACAAAACAAGCAATCCGTCTGTAAATGTTGACAATGTGGATGGTAATTCTGGAACAATTGCTGGCTACAGCACATTTGGTTGCATGATAATTATTGCAGCTGTTATACCAACAATTAAAAACACTTCGTCATTAAAATAGTAAATACTACAATGAAAACATTGTGCCACTTGTGGAAATTAACACAAAACAATAAAAGCAAGTAAATAATAACTGTTAGTTTTCAAGACAAGAAACTTATAGCCATGGAAGACATAAATGAACTTTTTGAAGAATTAAAGGCAGCCCGTTCGTTACGACTATAATCTCCTGGATGAACTGTTGTAGTGTAAATGGTGCAACATATCTATTGTTCTGGAATACCATCCGTAGCATTATGGCAATGAATGATGAGCCCAAGTGACAAATCATATATAAACTTGACTCTGACATTCGTCCCATTCCAGTGTTATAATGAAAATATCATAACACCAACTATCCCATTTAATCAACCGTTGTACTGGAAAGGATTGAACATAGTTACGATTGAACAAGACGGAAGTAACTTGGTTGATTTTACATGGAAATGAGCTGTTTAGAAAGCATTGCAAGAATTATGGAATTCGGGACTTAGAGAATTACTTGCAACTCTTTATGCCCCAAATACAGTTGGGCAAATACTTTCTGGTAGAGCAGTTACAAGACATTTGCTTGTGAACGATGCATTGGTCACCCTTCTGATGAAAAAAAACATTTCATCATTTGCAACAATCTGAAGATGAATATGAAAATAATTATATTCAAACTGATGAACACATTATTGAGAGAGGTCATGGCAATATTGGCAATGCCCCAGGAACAGGATTTGTGAAAGAGTTGTTTGATAGGTTGTGTCAAACGAAATGTCACCAGAACAATTAAACGTGTATCTGGCATACCAAAATACAAACAAGTTCTTACATGAGCGCAAAACATCACAACTTTGGCGTTAGTATTGACTGAATTTTTTTAACGATTCATAGCAGATGAGCGAACAGTAGACTGGAGTGGACATCTCAGTTCAATACATAAAAATCTGTTATTGGAATGACTCAAGGTCATGGACTATCGGAGGCTCAGAGTAGACAGTGGTTTCATTTCATGACGGCATGTGCTGACATGAACAATGTCATACATGAGTTCATAGGGCATTAGTTTAAAAGTTCGAGGCAAGCAAACAACAAAAAATGTTCAGAAGCTAGAATAGCAAAAAATAACTAAGGCCAGGCCGACATCATTAGAGAGCAAAATCCACTTTCAGATGAATCTTTTTCAAGAACTTCGGAAACTGGGGCTATTGCCGAAGTCAACGTCGTCAATGCAGATAAGGCTAACTCAATTGATCAAACAGTGGTTGATTACAGATTCAAACGGACAAATCAAGTAACAACACTTGGTACTACAATCAACTTGAAAGTTGGTAGTGAAGAGCTGAATATTGTTCCACATTTTTTTTCCAACGCCTTAGAATTATGTCAGACATTACTTTAAGTGAGTGCTTGTATATGTCTGTGTGTGCGTGCGTGCGTGCGTGCGTGCGTGCGTGCGTGCGTGCGTGTGTGTGTCCCTGTGTGTGTGTTTGTGAGTATGAAGTATTCAGGTGTTATAATGAATTTGTATATATTTATTTTGTATATGTTACAACGAGATACTGTATGTATAAGTCAAATAAACTACATGCTATGTTCTGTAATTACCCAACTATTTGTGAACAGTATAGTTTTGATCCTCCTGAAATGTTTGTTTTTTGTTAGTTCACCGTTGATATATAACCTATACTTAATCATAAACCCGACACGCGAGTTTCAAACTACGTCTTTCTATTTTTAGATGGAATCTTTTAGGGTTTTTTGTAGTATGACAGCAGATTTATATGTAACATAAATTATAAAATGAACATGTGTGTCATATAACTGTCCGTTCCGAGAACGTAAATGGTAACGGTTTGGACTGCCACTTTAATTTGCCATAACAGTATTAGAGTAAACTGTTTAAGCTTATTTTAATATAACTTGTGTTAATCATATATTTTGTCGTGAAATGTTATTTTATCTATATCATTGCTACCAGTATCCAATTTTCTTTCTCGCCATTGAAATATTTGTATACATTAGAAATTATTTTCCTGACTTTACCGTCATACTTGTTTTTATCTGACATGACTGTTTCGATAAACCCCACAAAATGTGGAGTGTATGTAGATCCTAGTAATTGTATACATATTAAGTGTATGATTTACACAACAATCTCGTGCTTTCATTGTCCCAAATTAGTCGTGTAATATGATAGAATATATCTCCGTTTAGTATTTCTGTCCTCACATGTATGTGTACATATTATAAAACATTGTAAGTAACTTTCCTCCCCAAAGTTGATTTTAACAAAACAAAGTTGTAGTTTATTAATAATTTATTTGTTTTAACGTACAATAGTATAACACACTTAATTATGAAATCTAGTTTATTTTATAATTTATATAACAGATAACTTGGTTATCATATATCAAAACACCCCTAATATGGACGTTTCCATCTAAAAATAGAATATTAACGTAGTTTCAAAATAGCGTATTCGGTTTATACTGTAAAACCAAAAACGGGGAAAAAACAACAATAAAGCCATCCAGGTTTATAAATGTGCCCTTTAAATAACTACTGCGCAGTTAATTTATTTGACAGTTTGACAAGTCAGACATAATTACTACAGCTGATTGTATCGACGCTCTCAAATAGTTTACCTGATAATCATCGCATTATGTTTATGACAGTAAAATGATCTTCAATTACGAAGGTTAAAGTTCATTATCTGAGCTATTGAAAACATATGTTTCAAGTATATGTATATATATCCGTCTTTTACTATGAATACAACCCAAATAACGTTACCATTGTCTTGCAAAGGAGGAACAATCAAATAGATATACAAACAATCAGAAACCATCACCTCTAAACTAGTAAATATGCTATTTACATATGAAGTGTTTCACATGACAAACTTTTTAACACACGGAAGAATTATATCTACGCAATTATTGGACGGTTAGTTAACATAGTACATAACAGCCAATAACAGGGTAGAAACGCCCCCTTCCTTTGAGTGAACGTTCTCTGGTGAAATTTTGAAACTAACTTGGCTGCGTTCAGTTCGGCCAAATATTTGCTTGTGTTAGCTAACATATTTACCTGGGCACCTGTTCAATCTCAAATTGGCACACAGTACCCGACAACTGTAGGGAACCAGTCAGCAAAAATATGTTTGCTGTTTAACGGTTGCTAAACGCAGCCCAGATTTATTGGGAGTTGATATTTTAAATAATCGGGAAGTAAATGATACCAAAAATAACTAAGATGTAAATTTATACCACCTGGCAGTTACATGGTTAAAGCCTTTACGTGGATGTTCTTTACTAAATCTTACATGTGGATTATACCAAACGTTCTTCTTCATTTTGTGTTTTAATCATGACAGAGCAACTATGTTTATATTGATGACACCTAATCATTCAGAGTTTCGTGCAAGTGTTAAAAAGTTGTAAAGCGAGTCGTGAATACGAGCGACATTGCATCAGATCGGACCGAATGAGTTATTTATATTTCCTTCTATAAACAGGCGTGTTAGAAATGGGCGGACGCTTATCAAAACGGAACCGACATAACAGAGTGGTACGTTATTCATTCACTTTAATTAAAAAGTTGTATAGTTTATTTATTACGTGTTAGTATATGTATAGCGTGTTAGTTTATGTATAACGTGTAAGTATATGTATAACGTGTTAGTTTATGTATAACGTGTAAGTATATGTATAACGTGTTAGTTTATGTATAACGTGTAAGTATATATATAACGTATTAGTTTATGTATAACGTGTAAGTATATGTATAACGTGTAAGTATATGTATAACGTGTTAGTATCTGTGTAACGTGTAAGTATATGTATAACGTGTTAGTTTATGTATAACGTGTAAGTATATGTATTACGTGTAAGTATTTGTATAATGTGTTAGTATATGTATAACGTGTAAGTATATGTATAACGTGTTAGAATATAGTGTAAGTATATGTATAACGTGTAAGTACATGTATAACGTGTAAATATATGTCAAATGTGTTAGTATATGTATAACGTGTAAGTGTATGTATAACGTGTAAGTATATGTATAAGGTGTAAGTATATGCATTACGTGTAAGTATATGTATAATGTGTAAACATATGTATAAAGGATAAGTTTAATTATATTTAACGTTTAAGTTTTATTATGTATAACGTGTAAGTATAATTATGTATAACATGTAAGTATGAATATAAATGATAAATGTATAAATATATGTATAACGTGTAAGTATATGTATAACGTGTTAGTTTATGTATAACGTGTAAATATATGCATTACGTGTAAGTATATGTATAATGTGTTAGTATATGTATATAGTGTAAGTATATGTATAACGTGTAAGTACATGTATAACGTGTAAATATATGTCAAATGTGTTAGTATATGTATAACGTGTAAGTGTATGTATAACGTGTAAGTATATGTATAAGGTGTAAGTATATGCATTACGTGTAAGTATATGTATAATGTGTAAACATATGTATAAAGGATAAGTTTAATTATATTTAACGTTTAAGTTTTATTATGTATAACGTGTAAGTATAATTATGTATAACATGTAAGTATGAATATAAATGATAAATGTATAAATATATGTATAACGTGTAAGTATATGTATAACGTGTTAGTTTATGTATAACGTGTAAATATATGCATTACGTGTAAGTATATGTATAATGTGTTAGTATATGTATACAGTGTAAGTATATGTATAAGGTGTAAGTACATGTATAACGTGTAAATATATGTCAAATGTGTTAGTATATGTTTAATTATATTTAACTTTTAAGTTTTATTATGTATAACCTGTAAGTATAATTATGTATAACGTATAAGTATAAATATGTATAAATGTGTAAATATATGTATAACGTGTTAGTGTATGTATCACGTGTAAGTATATGTTTAATGTGTAAGTATATGTATAGCGAAAAAGTTTAAGTATGTTTAACGTTGAAGTACTATTATGTATAACGTGTTAGTATAATTATGTAAAACGTGTAAATATAATTAAGTATAAATGTGTAAATATATGTATAACGCGTTAGTATATGGATAACGTGTAATTATATGTTTAATGTGTCAGTATATGTATAACGTGTAAGTACATGTATAACGTGCAAGTATATGTATACCGTGTAAGTATATGTTAAATGTGTTAGTATATGTAAAACATGTAAGTATATGTATAACGTATATGTATAACGTGTAAGTATATGTTTGATGTGTTAGTATATGTATAACGTGTAAGTATATGCATAACGTGTAAATATATATATAACGTGTAAATATATGTATAACGTGTTAGTATTGGTTATACGTGTAAGTATATGTATAACGTGTTCGTTTATGTATTACGTGTAAGTATATGTTTTACGTGTAAGTATATGTATAATGTGTTAGTATATGTATAACGTGTAAGTATATGTATAACTTGTAAGTATATGTATATAGTGTAAGTATATGTATAAGGTGTAAATATATATATAACATGTAAATATATGTATAACGTGTTAGTATATGAATAACATGTAAATATATGTTTAATGTGTAAGTATATGTATAACGAGTAAGTTTAATTGTGTTTAACGTTTAAGTATTATTATGTATAACGTGTTAGTATAATTATTTATAACGTGTAAGTATAATTACGTATAAATGTGTAAATATATGTATAACGTGTTAATATATGTATAACGTGTAAGTATATGTTGAATGTGTAAGTATATGTATAATATGTAAGTATATGTATAATGTGTTAGTATATGTATAGTGAGTAAGTTTGATTATGTTTAACGTTTAAGTTTTATTATGTATAACGTTTAAGTATAATTATGTATAACGTGTCAGTATAATTATGTATATCGTGTTAGTATATGTATAAAGTGTAAATTCAATTATGTTTAACGTTTAAGTATTATTATGTATAACGTGTAAATATATGTATAACGTGTATGTATAACGTGTTAATTTAATTATGTTTAACGTTTAAGTATTATTATGTATAACGTGTAAGTATAATAATGTATAACGGGTAATTATATGTATGATTTGTTAGTATATGTATAACGTGTTAGTATAATTATGTTTAACGTGTAAATATAATTATGTATAACTTATAAGTATATGTTTATTGTGTAAGTATACGTATAACGTGTAAGTATATGTAT
This sequence comes from Panopea generosa, assembly GCA_029582155.1. Taxonomy (NCBI): domain Eukaryota; kingdom Metazoa; phylum Mollusca; class Bivalvia; order Adapedonta; family Hiatellidae; genus Panopea; species Panopea generosa. The sequence continues at coordinate 89,350,826 of CM055896.1, forward strand.
AACGTGTAAGTATATATATATATATATATATATATATATATATATATATATATATATTTATATAACGTTTAAGTATATGCATAACGTGTTAGTATATGTTTAATGTGTTAGTATATGTATAACGTGTAAGTATATGTATAGCGTGTAAGTACATGTATAACGTGCAAGTATATTTATAACGCGTAAGTATATGTATATTGTGTTAGTATATGTTTAATGTTTTAGTAGAGGTATAACGTGTAAGTATAAGTAAAACATGTAAATATATGTACAATGTGTAAGTTTTTGTATAACGTGTAAGTATAATCATGTTTAACGTGTAAGTATACGTATGTATAACGTGTAAGTATATGTATAATGTGTTAGTATATGTATAACGTGTAAGTATAATTATTTATAACGTGTAGATATAATTATGAATAACTTATAAGTATCTGATAACGTGTTAGTATATGTATAACGTGTAAGTATGTGTATACATTTGACACACATTTACCTTTAACCTCAAATCAAACATTTATCACGCAATTCATACATTCTAGGTATGCATCTTTCTCGTTTGTTTCTGTTGAAAACAGATATATTGTTAAGCTTGCGGGTCATGCTAGGGAAAGGGTTTAAGAGATATTAACTGTCACAGATCACATAATTGTAGACACCGAATATTACTAATGATTTCAAGCGTCTACTCATGTTGGAGTATGTCAGTTTATTCATATATAGCTGCTAATCATTTATTGTAGCGACAAATGGAGATTAGATTTATAAGCACTGTTTCTTTTTCATTTTTGTTTCTTTTTTTTTTTATTTGAGATTAATATCTTTTATTCCATGTTAAACATAATACAATGTTATACAAAAACTGTTCATGTTTAAAGAGCGAATATAAAAAGAAAATATTAAAAACTGATAAAAGGGAGTAGAGAAAGAGCAAAGATAAGGCAAGTAGAAATTTGCAGTTGAGAAGATGAGAAGCTGTTTGCAGTATAGTTTTCATTATTATAGTTTACATGTTTCCCCATTTATTTTCATGTGACCTAAGTTTGCAATATTTCTTTCTATTTGCTTGTTGTTTTTTTTTGTTGAAATGGTATGAATGTTTCAAAATGGTCGTCTGTTGTCCGTCATCCGTGGCTCGTAATTTTGTGATTTTGTTTACGTGATATGAGCGTACCATCTTTATTTTATCTATCCAATATAAGCTTTGTTAATCAAACTTGGATTTATTGTGTATATAACCTAACAACCCCAGCCGAGTTCGGACACATTTCTGTGCGCTGAGTTTTCAGTCCTTGAATTGTCAAACTCAAACTCATATAGATTTTTTTAAATCTTTCGATTTTATCAATTATAATTTCATTATTATTTTATTATTTTACTTCAATATCTCTTTTTAGTTATTAAAATATTGTCTTTAAAATTGATTGTCATCAAAGTAGTACTATGATAAATAATCACTATTTGTTTATGTATTTGATACTTATTAATCGTTTTCAAGCATGCTACATATGTAGCTGATACTAAGACTAGTGCGGAGCGCCTGGCCCAGTGATATAGCAACCGGAGTGTTGTGGATCGATTCTCCGTCACCGCTATGTGTGTGTGTGTGGTGTGTGTGTTTGGGAAGGGGAAGGGGTGGGGGCAGGGTAGGTGGGCGTGAGCAAGACACTTTCTCTGCATTTGCCAAGTACTGGTTCTACCCAGGAAGACTTCGAGCGTGATTTGCATAAGTTTCAATAACTTCTTTCACATTCGAAGTAAGATTAAGTTTCGCATAAGGATACTATTATTTCAGACACAATAACAACTATAGACGTCCTTCATACCTCCGTATCCACCGCGGCATGGTCTAATGGTAGAGCGTCCGTCTCGCATGCGGAAGGTCGTGGGTTCAATCCTCGGCCGGGTCATACCAAAGTACCATTAAAAATGGTACTAGAAACTTACTCGCTTGACGCTCAGCATTTAGAGGAAAGTTCTAGGTCTGGTCGGCCCGGTGTCAGTATAATGTGACTAGTTGGGGTATCATACCATGTGTCTGCGGCATGATACTCCAGTGTGACAGCGCTCAAAATACTGTCCCAAGCAGACACCGATATGACTGAAAAATTGTTGAAAGCGACGCTAAACACCATACAACAACAACAACATACCTCCGTAAAATGTTCAGTTCATGACATTTTATATACTAGTATTTAAGCCTATCCTTATAAATAGCGTTATTGTGTGCATGTTTTAATTGCTCGATAAAGGAGTAAACAACTGTATAATGTAAAAAATATACCTTTACAATTCATGAAGGTTTTTTTAGATTAATTACCTTCCTTGCCTTTTTCAGCCTTAAACCGAAATAGTTTTATGCACGGTAGATGCATGGATTGGATTGTAAACTATTTAAACCATATACACATTTTTTCAATAGAAAAATATATGATAACATATCGAAATCTATCTGTCCTTATTATTTATAATTGAAAAAGATATACACTTCTATAAGGCTCAGAGTTCGCCATTTGCGCACGAAAAAATGCCCAGTGTGTGTGCCCCAAAATGTCAGGTTATAAGGGCGAATTCTAACTTTCAGAGCCTTTTTAACGAAATTGTGAAAAAAAAATGAATTTTGGAATAAGCGTGGATAAGTCGGTGTATCCATGGAATTTGCAGAAGAAATATAAGTATATATTATACAATAACACCATAAACGTATGCATTGACAGAATTCAGTATAGTAAACTAGAAGTCTTGTTATTGGCATAATTCTGCACCTGGAATTCATAAAAAAGTTATCCATGAACATTCACCTTTACAAGTATCATTAGATTTGAATGTCTATTATTAACATGTTTAGAACTGACTTTACACTTAATAGACACCATTTAAACCAGTGTCTTATTGGTTTGTTTACGCAAGAAATGCCTTTATCATATTTTTATATAACTTATAAAAGAACAGAGTTTGATGAACCGGGAAGCAATCACGCGTTAGTATCAAGTTGGACAATTCGATTCCTTTTTTGCCTCTCTATATGACGTTTTAGTTCTTTTTAGCTCTTCTGAGCCGAAGGCTCACAGTTGAGCTTTTGTGATCGCCTGGTGTCCGTCGTCTGTCGTCCGTCGTTAACTTTTAGCTTCTAACAACTTCTCCTCTGAAACCACTGGGCCAATTTTGATATAACTTCACATAAATGTTTCTTGGGTGACCCTCTACCAAGTTTGTTCAAGCCATATTGATTCGTCAAAAACCATGACCGCCAGGGGGCGGAGCAAGTTTTATTAGTAAAAACTTAAAAAATCTTCTTGTCAGAAACTACTGGCTCGATTTTTAAATAATTTCACAGAAATGTTCCTTGGAGGATCCTTCACCGAGCTGGTTCAAACCGTAGTGATTCGTCAAAAAACATGGCTGCCATGGGATGGGGTTAGTTTACTATATAAGCTATAGTAAAATCTTGTCAGAAACCACCGGATCGATTTTAAAACAATTTCGCAGAAATGTTTCTTTGGTGACCCTTTACCAAGTTTGTTCAAGCCGTTGTGAATTGTTAAAAAACATGACCGCCACAGTGAGGTGCTAGTTTACTATATAGGCAACTATAGTAAAAACTTCAAAAGCCTTCTTGTCAGAATCTACTGACCTGATTTCGATGTAATTTCACTGACATTTACCATGGGTGAACCTCTACCAAGTTTTTTCAGTCATTGCGATTCGTCGAAAATCATAGTCTCCGCAAAAGGATACTGTTGTTATCGCACAACTCTTCTACGCATCTGTTACATTTTTGGAATTTTGAGTGTACATGTATCATATAATCTACTTAAGTTGGGTGACTCAAGGTCACTCAGGTGAGCGATATAGGACCATCTTGGCCCCCTTGTTTAAGTCTCTAACTCAATGTTGATACTTTACGTTATTTAAAAACAAAAATGACAATGATATAAGAAGCAGCGGTTATACGCAGTTTTGCAGATTTCTTGTATATATAATTATAAAACTGCTATTTGCTTTCATTTTATTAAAACCATTTTTCCTCGGGAATGGTTATTGACCAAACAGAAAAAAGGCAGTTGATCGAGACGAAATCGTGGTCTTCCATTGTAACTACTGGCCTCAATAAGAGTAAAGATGTGACTGTGTATTGATACACAAATACACAAGAAAAAACACCGTGTTAATTACATATATCTGTTTCTTTACAGTGCCACAAACAATTCCCTTGCGTTCCAAACAATAAAGTTAGCTAAACTGTTTTAATTAGACACGAATACCTGGAAGTTAGAAAATGTTTCAGGAAGTCATATAGGAAAGTATATACAAGCTCTTCCCACGGGAGATTTTCAGCTTTGTACTGCCAATAAAGAACGCGTCAACACTTCTGATTGGGTAGTAACATAGTATAGGAGATTTTCATTGGTCGTCATTCCACAGTATCGTCTGACAAAGCGTTCAGTATATGGTGGCCTTCCAGTTGACAATAAAGTATAAGATGTCGTAACCGTATTGTTAACAGTTTTATTTTTCTAAACATTTTTAAAATTGTCACACATTTATAAATTTAAATGTAAGACAAACAGCAAGTATATCCTGATTTTAGACTGGTTTCAGTAAAAACTGCATATGGTTTAAGTTTTTAAGAAAATAAGAAAATTGTGATGAAATATAAGGCTGATAACTGAAACTTTCAGATATGGCCAATTTGTTGTTGCTTTGGTTGATGTCCTGTTGCTCGCTATATATTAAAAAAGACTGGTCTTCAACTGTGATATTTCTGTTCTGTGGGTCCGAAGATGCATACACAATGCAGTTGTTAATTTAAATGTATCCAAAAAGTTCAGCTATATTACGAAATATATCATTTTTACTAATGATTACAGTTATCGTAGACTATTTCTTCTCGGTTGATAGTATATTCCTGAGGTTGCCAATATAACTGTTACCCTCACAAGAATGTGATATATTTATATATAAACTGTTACACAAGTAGATGGTTCTCCATGGCCGAGTGGTTTGGCGCGCCGTCTTAAAAACGCTTTCTGGCGTTAAACGACAAACTGATGATTCCATACTGTAACTATGACTGTTACAAAAATAGATTCCAGAATGTTAAGCCATTACAAATACATCTCATAAAGAAACACTGTTACATAAGAATATTCCACAATATTACACCGTTTAAATATAGTTCTTAATGTAACACTATTGCACAAAGAGATATCATAATGTAACACAGTTACACAAGTAGATTGCATATCTTAAAATTGTTACACAAGTAGATGCTATATGAAACACTGTTACACACGAAGGTACAATTATGTAACACTATTACACAAGTAGATTCTATAACGTAACAATGTTACACAAATAGATTCAATAAATTAAATATAAAATTGTTATACAAATATATTCCATAATGTAACACAGTTCAATATTGTAACAAAGTTACACAAGAATGTACCATAATGCAATACAGTTATACATGTATATTTTAAAATGCAACACTGTTACACAAGAATATGTAGTTACAATAATGTAACCCAGTTACACAAGTAGATACCATAATGAAACCCTGACACGCAAGAAAATACCAAAATGAAACACAATTACACAAGTAGATTCTATATTGTAACGCAGTTACACAAGTAGATTCCATAATGCACCACAGTTACACATGAAGTTACCATAATGTAACATAGTAACACAAGTAAGTTCAGAAATGTACCACAGTTACACATACAGTTACCATAATGTACCACAGTTACACAAGTAAATTCCATAATGTAAAGCAGTTACACAAGTAGATTCCATAATGTACCACAGTTACAAATGTAGTTACCATAATGTACCACAGTTACACAAGTAGATTCCATAATATACCACAGTTACACATGTAGTTACCATAATGTAACACAGTTACACAAGTAAATTCCATTATGTACCACAGTTCACATAAAGTTACCATAATGTACCACAGTTACACAAGTAGATTCCATAATATACCACAGTTACACACGTAGTTACCATAATGTACCACAGTTACACAAGTAGATTCCATAATGTAAAGCAGTTACAGAAGTAGATTCCATAATATATCACAGTTACACACGTAGTTACCATAATGTACCACAGTTACACACGTAGTTACCATAATGTACCACAGTTACACAAGTAGATTCCATAATATACCACAGTTACACATGTAGTTACCATAATGTACCACAGTTACACAAGTAGATTCCATTAACACATGTAGATACTATACTGTACCACAGTAACACATGTAGATACTATACTGTACCACAGTTACACATGTAGATACTATACTGTACCACAGTTACACATGTAGATACTATATTGTACCACAGTTACACAGGTAGATACTACACTGTACCACATTACACAATTAGATACTATACTGTACCACAATTTCACATGTAGATACTGTACTGTACCACAATTACACAGGTAGATACTATACTGTACCACAGTTACACATGTAGATACTATACTGTACCACAGTCACACATGTAGATACTATACTGTACCACAGTCACTCAAGTAGATACTATACTGTACCACAGTCACACATGTAGATATTATACTGTACCACAGTTACACATGTAGATACTATACTGTACCAAAGTTACACATGTAGTTACTATACTGTACCACAGTCACACAATTAGATACTATACTGTTCCACGGTTACACATGTAGATACTATACTGTACCATAGTTACACATGTAAATACTATACTGTACCACAGTTACACATGTAGAAACCACTATGCAGAACATAACAGAACAGAACATATATTTTATTTGACTTATACATAGTACATCGTCATAACTATACATTTTTTAACAAATATATTTAGATCATGTCACGTGGAAACACACACACACACACACCAAAATATATTTATGTCTTGGTTATTCACAAATAATTATCTCCATATATATATCATGCATTGTGAATGAGCATCTGAAAAGATCCCAAAAATCGTAAATTCCGTTGTTGTGAATTTAATTATCTCTCTTTATGAAATTAAATATATATGAATTCACTGTATCTATATGATCAAACGGGTTTATAAATCTGTCCTTTATATAGCATGTGGGTAGTCATGAATCCTTAATTGGATCCTACTCATATTAAGCTATCATTTCATGTATGTAAATTTGTCCACCCTGTCCAGATGTGTTGCATGTAATTCAATAATATATAAGTCGTGGTCGACACCAAATTTATTGGTTTGGCAGAGGCCTTGATATTGTATCTATGATTTGCATTGTAGCTAGGCGCACTCGCCGTAGTCTGGTCTGTACATTTATGTCTTGGTTATTCACAAATAATTATCTCCATATATATATCATGCATTGTGAATGAGCATCTGAAAAGATCCCAAAAATCGTAAATTCCGTTGTTGTGAATTTAATTATCTCTCTTTATGAAATTAAATATATATGAATTCACTGTATCTATATGATCCAACGGGTTTATAAATCTGTCCTTTATATAGCATGTGGGTAGTCATGAATCCTTAATTGGATCCTACTCATATTAAGCTATCATTTCATGTATGTAAATTTGTCCACCCTGTCCAGATGTGTTGCATGTAATTCAATAATATATAAGTCGTGGTCGACACCAAATTTATTGGTTTGGCAGAGGCCTTGATATTGTATCTATGGTTTGCATTGTAGCTAGGCGCACTCGCCGTAGTCTGGTCTGTACATTTATGTCTTGGTTATTCACAAATAATTATCTCCATATATATATCATGCATTGTGAATGAGCATCTGAAAAGATCCCAAAAATCGTAAATTCCGTTGTTGTGAATTTAATTATCTCCCTTTATGAAATTAAAAATATATGAATTCAATGTATCTATATGATCCAACGGGTTTATAAATTTGTCCTTTATATAGCATGTGAGTAGTCATGAATCCTTAACTGGATCATACTCATATAAAGCTATTACTTCATGTATGTAAATTTGTCCACCCTGTCCAGATGTGTTGCATGTAATTCAATAATATATAAGTCACGGTCGACACCAAATTTATTGGTTTGGCAGAGGCCTTGATATTGTATCTATGGTTTGCATTGTAGCTAGGCGCACTCGCCGTAGTCTGGTCTGTACATTTATGTCTTGGTTATTCACAAATAATTATCTCCATATATATATATATACATATTTTTTTTCATATAGCAGTGTTCGAGTGCTGAAATTAAATGAGGATGACAACATTTAACTATGTGTCAATCTAATAGATAAAGCACATTTTATATATTTTGCTAGGTTAAAAAGAGTATTTCTATTATCTGACTATAATAATTATATGAATCGAAACATACTAGATCTCTGAAAAAAATAGTTGCCTATATATTGTATGCACCATGGTTATATTTATCTTCTCAATCAGAGTAATGTAAATGTTTATGTTTAACTGCTCAAAGATTGGGTCTGGGAATCCGATAAATAACTGGTATCTACTGCTTTGTAATAAAAGTTGAATCTTGTCAGTATGTTCGCACACATCGTATTGCGCTGTAAATAAATATTTTAATATGCTGAATGCACTCGTTAAATCATAGTAAAGTGTAAAGATGTATCAAATTACACATTTATAACTCTCTTTATCATACAAATGAAAGACATTCTTTAGGGTAACAGCGGCAATTTTGCAATGTCACACCTGTAAACAAGATAGATAGAAGTTCCGCATGATATAGTTTTACTAAACCGCTAGTTTATATCCGGGTGTAAAATGGTGTAAATTGTAGTCGTAAGGGGAACCCCCTTCAGTTTCTTATTTTTACAACCTGTTTATGTCGTGTTTGATGGTAAAATTTGATTTCATGCTGGTATACAAAGATGGGAATTTGTTTGTCGAAGGACCTTAAGGTAAATTTGTTTGTCATCTTATTTGTTCGAGACAGTAAAATTTATTTTCAACAATCAAGAATTTTAGAGTGACGTTATATACTTACCGGTTTCAGTAGTTAGGTTACAAGTGTATTTGTTGTCTATATGAATACCTTGTCTCAACGTCTGTACTGCACTTCACGTTCCAGTTTTAGGATATGAGTAATGTACATAAATATATACGAGTTTTGCAAAAAAAGGAAAGAGGTATATTAAATCCATTAAATATGCGTATATATAATAGTTATATTGTATGCATGGATCGCATATATGTTGTATGCACAGACCGCTCGACCAGAGTTTTTACTGAAAATCGGGGAAATGTACTTTTTAACTTGGGAAGTAGGTATTCAAACTCAGTGAAATATAATCAATGTTTTAAAAGTTCCAAGTAAATCACATGGAAATATATCCCAAAACAACAAAACTACATAACTTTAAAATGATAAACATACTGCTGTGCGGGTAGATTAACGCGTCATTTATCATTTTATTCTTTTCGAAATATTCGCTGATATGCTCCATACACAGTCGGTGGCGTGTCTTCTGTTTTCAGTAGCCGTGGCATCTAACGATTACATTTTCTGGTCACATACAAACCACCTGCTAATTTAATGTCTGATACACCATGCTTTTTTTATAGGTCAAATCCTGTTACACAGGCGATTACCCGAACTGTCTGTCTCCTGCGTTTATCAATCTTACATACTATTAATAAAGAGGAAATTAAAATATCATAACAGGTATGCAGTACAGACCGTTAATTTGATTTCTGTTTTGGAAAGAAGCGTGCCTGCACCTCTGGTATGTGTTTAGACGTTATCCTAGTTTACAAAGTTTTGTCGTCTGTGACAATTACATGTAAGTGCAAAATAAAGTAAATTTTTATCAATTTTTATTTGGTGAAATAAACATTTACAAGAAAATAACATTTTTGTTTTTAAAGTGTGTTGCTACTAAGCATGGTACCTCTAAGTCAAGTTTTGAAAACAAAAGATGTTAATACTGCTATTCAATGGCTATTCAGGTACTCATATTTTCAGATAAAAATCTTCACATGGCTATACGTTCATAAATATATATAACCTCGATGTTTGGGTATGAATGTGCTGTCTTTTATTAGATAAGAGATTTATTTTACCTGATTAGCATACGTATAGTATTCTGTTACGTGTTGGTGTATTTGGCTTACCAAACCATTTGTTTTTAGTTTATTACATGTAATAGAATGGTTTCTATTCATTTTAAAAGTAATTTTATTTTTTAAAAACTTATTGTAAATTTTCCTGATATAGATTTTCTGTCTTTAAGAAAAATTAGTATTGAAAGCTGCACTCAAAACAGTACAAATCTATATTGGTATAAAGGTACGATCTTATGGAAATGTGTGTGTGCGCGCATGATTACACACGTACACAATTTAGACATTATTGTGATATTTATGTGTGCGTGCATACGTGCAAGAGACTTCTTTATTGAGACTTCTGTGCATGTGTAGGTGTGTGCGTGCACGGGACTACCTGGGGTTAGTGCGTGCGTGAGTGCATCCTGTTCGTTAACTGTATATCAAGTGAATGATATTATTTTGTTTTAGTATGGCATTACAAGAGTGGATAATCCTGTGTACCTGACCCCTTTCGAATTGCAGAACAGTGTAAGTACACCAGGTCAGATGTTTGAACATGGTTTTAAAACCTGATCAATGGACAAAAAATAATTGATGCTTTAAAAATAACTTTGAGCAAGTCATACAATTTAGATATCAACTCCTTTTTTTTCTTAATAATTTAAACTGAAACTTGTGCACAATTCAGTTCACGAAAGTTAGTTGGATAAAATGACAGCATGCATTGTAAGCAATCGTTCTTCCTTTAATACCGTCGCTGTCTCACATACGAGAGGATGTAGATTGAACATGCCATTTTTAGATTGTTAATAAAGTGTTCGACGTTAGTCACATAGCATGTGAGAGCTTGTTCTAGGTTTGGTAGGTCCGCGGTCTGTATAACTAAACTAGGTTAGACACTAATACAGTAGTACAATTCTGCCAGTAACATAGCACTGTCACCATGGAGATATGAGACAACTCTGGTTTAAAGTTACGATAATAAATGCATTAGTAAACTATTTACGACGGTACTAACCAATTAATATCGTCTACAATGTGTTACTTGTATATGTAATTTATTTAATAAACTTAGTTATAATGCTGTCACAGTTTATCTTTTATTTTCTCTTGTAGGGACGATACAGATTCGGAGGAGTAACCGACCACAGGCAGTTAGACCCTAATGAGTTTTCTGGGTCGCCTGTAACGGTAAATCCTGTGTTCATAAATGATGAACCAGTTAACGATGTTGCAACTCCCTCAAACATTTGGGAAACTACTCTGAATGACACAATAGCGTATATGGTTGATGCATTTAGAGACGTGTTAGAAGGAAGCGTCAAAGTTATGGATATTATTCCACGTCTACCTTTTATAGGTACGTTTTTTCAAACTGTTTACAATGTTTGAATTAGTGACATTTCAATAATTTTGCAATTATGTGAATCATACTATGAACGCAACTTTTCGTTGTTGTGTTCCATGCTATCAGGCGGTTCTCCTTTCATATCCACGTTCAATATGATTTAAAAAAGGGATTCATTTCAGTTATTGGTCTATGGTGTGTAGCAACCGACCACTTCAGATATCTGTAAAGATTTGTGTTTTGAAGTGATACAACTGTTGGAATTAATTAAATACAAGATACTACTCCTGTGTTATTATTCCGGCCATATCTAAAGTAATGTATATTTCTTCCAAAAGCAAAGTTAACCGTATACTTATTGACTCTTATCTAATTCATTGCAAAGATGAAGCTATTAACATAAGTATGCGTACACAATTACTGAGAGTTAAGATTGATAATATGCTGTCTTGGCATACCAAAGTCGACACTGTTATAAAAAATGTAATTATTTACTTTATCTTCTATCTTGCATCAGAGTACATGTATTTCTTTCTTTTCCGATGCGTAAATTGATTTTAATGCTTACATTTTACCCTATTTAGATTACCGTTGTGTGAGTTGGGAAAATTGTAATGTTTGACTTGTAGATAAAATTGTTAGATTTCAAAGGAGAGCTGCTAGACTTATTATCGGTAAAAATACGATACTCCTACAGAACTATTCACTTAGCTTAAATGGATGACGTTTCCTGTAAGAGTTAAATTTTAAAAAAGCAGTACTCATGTATAAATAATCTAATGACCGGCTCCTGTATATCTCAAAGACTTATTTACTCAAACAACTAATGTTCATAAACTCACAATACGGTTATCCTCTAATCTACAGTTGTATTCTTAAAGCCAAATGTTTCAAAATTCGTTTGCTTTTTAGGTTCTTATATACAAATGCAAATTTGAATTAATGTTGTACTTTGTAAATATTCTGAGGAGCTCATGGAAGATTGAATTTATTCAAATGAGTTCACTCGATGATAAAAGTCTTTATCATTATTATTATTATTATTATTATTATTATTATTATTATTATTATTATTATTATCATCATAATTATATCTAAATTGATACAATAACCATACTTGTGTTTTAAAGTAGTTCGTGGAGTTTAAGAAGTAACTTCTGCGTGGTTTCTGTGGTTGTGAGGGTCATGGTAAAAGTTGTACATTTGCGATTACTTTATTTCAGAAATGATTGGTTGTTTTGTTTGTTTCGTGTACGTTTACTTGTCTGTAATCTACTTGTTGTACATGTCAGTAGTAAGTAAGCCTACAGAGTAGACAAAAACATCCTACCTGTTGTGACGGTACGACGTAATCAACCATGTGTATTAATTCAGTAAGAGGATGGGCGTTCCTTTATCATTGTTTAGAAATAAAATGTCATGACATTAACGGTTTTTTTTTATTTAAAGACCGCAGTGGAGCGCGTGGTTCAGTGGTAGAGCACCGAACCGATGATTGGAGTGTCGTGGGTGCGATCCTCCGCAACAGCTATATATTGTGTCATTGAGAAAGACACGTTTTCCGCATGTGCTTAGTACTGGTTCTACCTAGGAAGACATCGAGCGTGATTTGTCTAAGTTATAAGAAATTGTTTCACAGTCGAAGTAAAACAAATGAGTTTAAACTAAAAACAGCAGCGGTGGTCTAGGGGTAGAGCGCCAGTCTCGAATGCGGAAGGTCGTGGGTTCGATCCCTGACCGGCTGATACGAAAGACTTGAAAGATGGTATTGGAAGGTTCTTCACTTGGCGCTCAGCATTAAGTGGATAGTTCTAGGTCTGGTCGCTCCGGTCTCAGTATAATGTGACTGGGTAGGGGATGTATCCGATATGATAACCGATTAATCAGCGGTGATAGACGTCTAAATGCCGTGTATCAATCATCAAGTAGACTGTGTTGCGGTCGTGGATTTGAGCTCACGACCATGGATCGATAGTCAAACGTGCTACCGACTGGGCTAACTGAGCCCAGACGAAGCCATGTATTATTTAAAGCGATGGTAAACTGTATATTACTCAATGTTTTACTATACTTACAGGCGATGCTGATACCTTTAGAAGTAAAGACAGAGACTCACCTAGCAACGCCATGTCTTTCCTGCTTGACAAGTTGAAGGCCAGTGACCAGCCTGGAAAATGGCAATCCTTCATTGAGGCGTTGGCGGCTGCAGGTACACTGACAAGCATTCGTCTTTATTTTCTATACAATCTGGTTTATTTCTAACTGTTTTAGAAGAATTGATTCTTTTAAATACGTAAATCATAATAGTAAACAAACGCTGATTTAGATAATTACGTTACGTTCATTTGTTTCATTATGCTACTGAAAACTATCGGAAAGAACAAAGAAACGGCGAATGTATTATTAAACTATTGTGTTCGGTGTGTTTTAACATACAAAATTATGCATACACAGAAGATCAGTATTTTCACTTGGCGTTCCTTCGCCGTTTTAGTACGATTTAAAATAAATAAAGGTTTCGTTTGTAAGTAGGCTCATGATCAAGCCGGTGGCGTTTAGTCCGTTATTCGTGATTCATCTTCCTTCGGGAATTCATTTAATGTAAGTCTTCAATGTGAGGCGCAATTAATGTTGAGGTTAGAGTTAGTTTCAATGTGGAAACTTAAAGATGAAACACGAATAACAGAATAACTACAAACAGTCTCATAACAATAACATGCCATTAACATTGGATTGATTGAATACTGAGGAGGTTATAAATATTGATTTAAGTTTTTACATAAGAAGTCAATTTTGTTAAAATCCATCTGCAATTTGTATGTAATATATAAAAGTGTTTGGCATAACATGCACTTCATTCGAGCTGGAAAAATGTAGTATGTGTTTATCTTATGGAAAAATGCAATATGTGATTATCGTATGGAAGGATGTAGTATATGTTTATCATATGGAAGGATGTAGTATGTGTTTATCATATGGAAGGATGACATATGTGTTTATCATATGGAAGAATGTAGTATGTGTTTATCTTATGGAATGATGTAGTATATGTTTATCTTATGGAAGGGTGTAGTATGTGTTTTTCTTATAGACTGATGTAGTATGTGTTTATCATATGGAATAATGCAATATGTGTTTATCTTATAGACGGATGTAGTATGTGAGTATCATATGGAACGATGTAGAATGTGTTTAACTTATAGACGGATGTAGTATGTGTTTATCTTATGGAAGGATATAATATGTGTTTATCTTATAGACGGATGTAGTATGTGTTTATCTTATGGAAGGATGTAATATGCGTTTATCATATGGAAGGATGAAATATGTGTTTATTTTATGGATGTTTGAAGTATGTGTTTGTGAAATGAAAGGATGTAGTATATGTTTATCATATTTAAAGATGTAGTATGTGTTAATCTTATGGAATGATGTATAATGTGTTTATCTTATGGACGGGTATAGTATGTGTTTATCATATGGAAGGATGAAGTATGTGTTTATTTTATGGATGGTTGTAGTATGTGTTTTTTATATGAAAGAATGTAGTATGTGTTGATCATATGAAAGGATGAAGTATGTGTTTATTTTATGGATGGATGTAGTATATGTTTATCATATGGAAGGATGCAGTTTGTGTTTATCTTATGGAAGGATGTAATATGTGTTTATCTTATGGAAGAATGTAGTACGTGTTTATCTTATGGAAGGATGTAGTTTGTGTTTATCTCATGGAAGGATGAAGTATGTGTTTATCTTATGGAAGGATGTAATTTGTGTTTATCTCATTGAAGGATGAAGTATGTGTTTATCTCATGGAAGGATGTAGTATGTGTTTATCTTATGGAAGGATTGAATGTGTTTTTATCTTATGAAAGGATACACTATGTGTTTATCTTATAGATTGATGTAGTATGTGTTTATCTATGGAAGGATGTAGTATTTGTTTATCTTATTGAAGGTTGTAGTTTGTGTTAATTTAATGGAAGGATGTAGTATATGATTTTATTATGGAATGATGTAATATGTGTTTATCTTATGGAAGGATGTAATATGTGTTTATCTTCTGGAAGGATGTAGTACGTGTTTATCTTATGGAAGGATGTTTATCTTATGGAAGGATGTAGTATGTGTTTATCTTATCGAATGATGTAGTATGTGTTTATCTCATGGAATGATGTAGTATGTGTCAATCTCCTAGAAGGATTTAATATGTGTTGATCCGATTGGATGATCTAGTATGTGTTTATTTCATGGAAGGAAGTAGTATATGTTTATTTCATGGAAGGTTGTAGTATGTGTTTATCTTATGGAAGGATGAAGTATGTGTTTATCTTATAGAAGGATGTAATATGTTTTTATCTTATGAAAGGATGTATACTGTGTTTATTTTATGGAAAGATGAAGTATGTGTTGATCTTATGGAAGGATTTAGTATGTTTTTATCTTATGGAAGGATGTAGTATGTTTTTATCTGATGGAAGAATATAATATGGAAGGATGTAGTATATGTTCATCTGATGCAAGGGTTTGAACTGAATGTGATTCCTAACAAAAAACAACATCACGTGGCATCAGATTTTTTTCTTTTTGAATCTGGTGAATATACAAGTACCAGCATTCTTACATTCACACGATACTCGGTTATACATACTTGTTTTGACGTATGTATTCACAACATTATATAATAAAGCAACGTGATTTGATATAAACGATAGTTATCATGTTTCTAAAGTGGGAAGGTAGTGCAGTGGATAAAATGCTGATTTATGACGACAGAGGTTTAGGATTTAATCCCCAGCTCGACGCGACGCTTCTCAAAAAAGTAACACTCAGTACAGGTTCCAGCCTTGGAGCGGACTCGAAAGAAGTTCATAAAAGGCTTAGCTCTGAACTTTCTTCTCAACTGAGCTAAGATAAATTCGAAAATACTACTTATTTCGTTGTATAAGTGGATTTTTTTCTCATTGAGTAAATATGTTCGATATTGGACGTTTACTTGGCGGCATGTCAGTATTTTGTAAGGTTAATTATATAATAGCAATCACATATACGACAGATAATTATATGTCGTTTCTATTGACAGAATATCCATATATCGTTCATCTTCTGAAAGGAAAGACCGACGTAGACCACACTATAACAAAACAAATACTGAGTATATTCACACCGCAGTTGGTTGACCGAATAGACCCCAAACGCTTTATTGACCATCTGTACGAAAGAGAGGTCATCAGCAAAAAGGATGTTGAAGAGATCCAATGTGAGCTTACAAACAGAGGAGCAATGGCGGCCTCATTCTTGATATTGGATCGAATACCAAGACGAAAGGAAAACTGGTACAACGAATTTGTTGATGTGCTTCAGAAATGTGAAATGGATGAACTCGTTGGTGAATTTCAAACGCCACCGCCAAGCGGTAAGTTCATTTAAAAATATTGCTAAATTGAAACACAACTACTTAATATTGCCATATACAAAATATGAAGCATACACCAGCAATACTACAGCATTGTATCTGACCAAGGATGAGATGATCGTGGATTCGATTACCTGTCACGGGAATATTTTCTGTCCTCAAACATATGTTTAGTTAAAGTTGTGTGCTTCTAACTGCAATATAATTAGCAGACGGCAAACCACCGTCATTACTTCTAACTGAAACATGCAAAAAAATATTCAGTTGATACTGCCGTAATTATGCTCTATGAACTACAAATATGCTATCACGGACTGTAATTATAGTCTTTATTAACAAAACAGGAAGTTTTTAATTTTTCAATGACATTCATTAATAACCAATGTAATTCATTGGTTATATTTATTGACAACTTTACACAAATATTGAGAACGTTTTCAAAAGGGAATATTAAGTATATATTGATATGTTTAAAAATAATAAATTTGAAAATTTGAACACCTATTTCAATTATGTAGTTTGTATCTCGGATACTTAAGTCCTTGGTAGTATGTAAAAAAACTAACGACCCAAGCATAGCAGCAAACACAACTATACAAACGCAAATAAAAGCCCAATTATAAATACTTTAAATACAAAAGAATTATACTTAGATATATCACAGATATTATCGCTTTTTTATGTGTTGCGTAAACTATACCCTGGTTTGTTGGCATTCCTCGTTACCATGGTGTACCATGGATTGTTGGCATTCCTCTATACCATAGATTGTTGACATTCCTCAATACCATGGTTTGTTGACATTCCCCTATACCATGGTTGTTGGCATTCTTCTGTAACGTGGTGTGTTGACATTCCTCTATACCATGGTTTGTTGACATGCATCTATACCATGGTGTGTTACCGTTTCTCTATACCATGATTTGTTGGCATTCCTCTATACCATGGCATTCCTCAATACCATATTTGTTGACATTCCTCTATACCATGGTTTGTTGGCATTCCTCTGTACAGTGGTGTGATAACATTCCTCTATACCATGGCTGCTGATATTCCTCTTTACCATGGTTTGTTGACATACATCAATACCAAGGTTTGTTGGCATTCCTATATACCATGGTTTATTGGCATTCCTCTATACCATGGTTTGTTGCTATTCCTCTATACCTTGGTGTGTTGACATTCCTCTATACCATGGTTTGTTGGCATTCCTCTATACCATGTTTGTTGACATTCCTCTATACCCTGGTTTGTTGACATTCCTCTATACCATAGTGTGTTGACATTACTCTATACCTTGGTTTGTTGACATTCCTCTATACAAGGGTTTATTGACATTCTTCTATACCATGGTTTGTTGACATTCCTCTATACAAGGGTTTGTTGACATTCCTTTTTACCATATTGTGTTGACATTCTTCTATAACATGGTTTGTTGGCATTCATCTACTAAAGCATAGTTTGTTGACATTTCTCTATATTATGGTTTGTTGGCATTTCTCTATACCATGGTTTGCTGACATTCCTGTATACCATGGTTTGTTGACATTCATCTCTACCATGGTGTGTTGACATTCCTCTATACAATGATGTGTTCACATTCCTCTATACCATGGTTCGTTGATATACCTCTATACCATGGTGTGTTGGCATTCCTATGTACCATGGTTTATTAACATTCCTCTATACCATGGTGTGTTGGAATTCGTCTATACTATGGTTTGTTGGCATTCCTCTATACCATGTTTGTTGACATTTCTCTATACCCTGGTTTGTTGACATTCATCTAAATAATAGTGTCTTGACATTACTTTATACCATGGTTTGTTGATATTCCTCTATACCATGTTGTGTTGGCATTCCTCTATACCATGGTTTGTTGACATTCCTCTATACCAACAATCATTTTGATTGGTAGATGTCACATATCCTCACAATAATCGCTTTGATTGGCAGATGTATCATATCCTCACAATAATCGCTTTGATTGTAGATGTTTTGGCAAATGTATTATATCCTCACAACAATCACTTTGATTGGCAGATGTAACATACCCTCACAACAATTACTTTGTTTGGCAGATGTATCATACCCTCACAACAATCATTTTGACTGGAAGATGTATCATAACCTCACAACGATTGCTTTGATTGGCAGATGTATCATAACTTAGCAACAATCACTTTGATTGTCAGATTTATCATACCCTCACAACAATCACTTTGATTGACAGATGTATCATATCCTCACAACAGTCAATTTGATTGGCAGATGTAACATATCCTCACAACAATCGCTTTGATTGGCAGTTGTTCAAATCAACAAAACAATCAATTTGATTGACAGATGTAACATATCCTCAAAACAACCAATTCGATTGGCAGATGTAACATATCCTCACAACAGTCATTGTGATTGCTAGATGTAACATATCCTCACAATAATCACTTTGATTGGCAGATGTAACAGATCCTCACAACAATCATTGCAATTGGCAGATGTAACATATCCTCACAACAATCATTTTTATTGGCAGAAAATACATCACCTGATCATTTATACCAAGTTCAATCATTGTATAGTTTTCGTGTTGTTGTTTTTTGTTCATTGTAACATACGAAAAAGTACAATGATTTATCATAGAAGACCCAGGTTAAGTTATATATCTTTAAACAATCACATAATTAGCATATACATATACTATGGATAGAAATATTTCATCATCACATAAAATTAGATAATCTATTACAGTCTAACCTTACTTGATACACAACAAATACTTAGTAAACATATAAGACATATCCAGCATTTTGTGTAAGAAATATGAGAGACTGACAATACATCATATATACACTATTTACATATTTCTACATACATGTATAGACATACTACATTGATTAATTCATAAACAAACATAATGTGTCACTTATTATATACACTTATCCATATCTCATAGTATATACAATAGCATAGAACATAACTTGCACTTTACATAAATAGCATATGTCATTCTAAAAACAATTATAAGAGACAATATACAAATGATAAAATATTTTTTCTAAACACATATAAGTATTACAATTTATTTACATTTGTTTGATAAAAGTTGAAAGCCCATTGCTAATCTTGACTTTCGTATAAAAAACTTAAAGAGAAATGATTAAAATTTGACAAGCAATAGAAGCAGTGAGACCGTATAGTGCTCCTGACGCACAGAGCCTTATGCGTTAAGCTTCGGCGTATGGAACGTCACATATACACATCAACTTTAAGACTGGTCTGACATCTTGACGCATAGAGCTCCCGAATTAAAAATGATAGTCATACTGACTATCACGTTATTTGCTAGACTCTAAACGCCATCATTATTAAAAGTATATAGTGTCTAAATATCCACCATCACTGTTGTTTAAAGCTACACTAAAACTCCGTATTAAGACCAACTCTATAATAAAAATCGGATTTTTCCTTTTGTTTAATGATCATTTTGTTTAATTATGATATTGCCACCCCTATATTCGGTATTAGGACCGCTGTATTTTCTTTTAATTTATCTTCTGAAATCGGACCACCAGTTGATCCCGCCATTCTTTTTTACTTCTGTTTTTTTTCAGGTGAAGATTATTGACAAGTTATTGGGAGTTTATAAAGTGTGGACAAGGTTTTTTGGTTGATTAGGTTTTAATTGTTATTCGGCATCTCGATTACATCAGTGTCAGTTTGTTTGTCCCATGTAAAAATAGATAATAATGATTAAATAAGAAGATACTGATAATGAAATCGACAGCAATGATGATTGTTATCGTTGATGTTGTGAAAGAAGTGGTAGATGTTATATTAGATCTCCAAGTAGTCTTAATTAATAATACTGAAGTCGATATAACCAAATCGAAGAGCTCTATGTGAAATTATGGGGCATATTGACGCAAAGGGCTCCTAAACGTCAGGAGCTCTATGCGGTTTTATAATCGGGGAACTCTACGCGTCAGAAGCTGTATGCGGTCTCAAAAAGCACAAATGCGCATCTTAGGTATGAATGTTCCTTCATTATCACGCGTATTCAATTGCAATATTTTCATCTCTATTTCCAGTTTGCGGCAGGGGTTACATGCATGGCAGCGGAAATGGTCAATTTATGACAGTACCTGAATACGGTATGTAATAGAGAATATTTGTTTGTTTTTACGGGAAAGGTCGAATTTTATTTCACTACAACATTTATTTTTCTCATCATTTTCCTTGCTATTTTGAGGTTTTATCTTCATTATTCAAACCTACCATTATTGTTATTTAATTTCACTAACAATTCTGTGTTTTTCAATAAAAAAAGCTTTAAAATTAGTTAGTAATCAAAACATATTTGTGAAATATCTATGTTGTTTTTAAATCAGTCAGTGTAAATCAACATCAGTTTTAACATCATCCTATTTGGCTAGTAAAATATAAAAAAGAACCTTTCATTTATAAGATTGCCATGCAAATTGTGAACACAAAATTAATGTTTAAATTATTTTTCTAAAACAAAACTAAGAATAAGAACAAAGAGAAAGCGGTTTGCGGATTCGGCCGAACCTGTTGCCAGTTGGTGATAAGGAATTATTTTTAAATCGCTTATTTATTTTTAAAACACCAAAACACTAAACATGAGTTTCAGAACTCTTTCAAATGTTTGTGTTATTTTACATCTAGATTCTGGTTCTGAAACTGCAGTAAAACGAAGATTCCATTACGATCATTATCAGAGTGCACCGCCCGCCTACGGTAAGTAATTCAAAGCAGAATATTTATTTGGTTGACATTATTGCACCGACTTTACAGGATAATCAAATTAAACGAAATAAACTCACCAAATCAGTTGAAACACCTTGGTTCATCTTAAATAGTTTATTTAGTTATTAAAGCAAATACAAGTATGTTAGACGTTACTTAAGTGGATGTTTTTCTACTAAACGTGACGTCAGTAATCTTCTTCGGCGTGACTGTAAAGTAATTATCCTGCTGTGGTTTTGCTATTAACCGTGAGGTCAGTAACACTTCTTCGGCATGAATGTATTGTAGTTATCATGCTGTGGTTGTGCCACTGACGGTGACGTCTGTATACCACTTCTTCAGCATGCATGTACAGTATTTATCCTGCTGTGGTTGTGCTTCTGACCGTGACGTCTGTATACCACTTCTTCAGCATGCATGTATATTGATTATCCTGCAGTGGTTTAGCTACTGACCGTGACGTCTGTAACACATTTTCAGCATGCATGTATAGTAATTATCCAAATGTGGTTTTACTATTGACCCTGACGTCTGTAATACTTCTTCAGCATGCATGTATAGTAATTATCCTGATGTGGTTTTGCTACTGACCGTGACGTCTGTAACACTTCTTCAGCATGCCTGTATAGTAATTATCCTGCTGTGGTTTTGCTACTGACGGTGGCGTTTGTAACACTTCTTCAGCATGCATGTATAGTAATTATCCTCCTGTATTTTGCTATTGACCTTGACGTCGGTGTACCACATCTTCAGCATGCATGTATAGTAATTATCCTGCTGTGGTTTTGCTACTGACGGTCGACGTCTGTAACACTTCTTCAGCATGCATGTACAGTAATTATCCTGCTGTGGTTTTGCTACTGATCGTAACATCAATGACACTTCCTCAGCATGCATGTAGAGTAATTATCCTATTGTGGTTCTGCTACTGACAGTGACGTCTGTAATACATTTTCAGCAATCATGTATAATAATTATCCTCCTGCTGGTTTTGCTACTGATCATGACGTCTGTAACACTTCTTCAGCATGCATATATAATAATTATCCTGCTGTGGTTTAGCTACTGACCGTTACGTCTGTAACACATTTTTAGCATGCATGTATAGTAATTATCCAGATGTGGTTTTGCTTCTGACGGCGGCGTCTGTAACACTTCCTCAGCATGCATGTATAGTAATTATCCTCCTGTGATTTTGCTATTGAACTTGACCAATGTGTACCACTTCTTCAGCATGCATGTATAGTAATTATCCGAATGTGGTTTGCTACTGACCGTGACGTCTTTAACACATTTTCAACATGCATGTATAGTAGTTATCCCGCTGTGGTTTTGCTACAGACCGTGACGTCAGTAACACTTTTTCAGCATGAATGTATAGTAATTACCCTACAGTGGTTTTGCTACTGACCGTGACGTCTGTAACACATTTTCAGCATGCATGTATAGTTATTATCCGGATGTGGTTTTGCTATTGACCGTGACGTCTGTAACACTTCTTCAGTATGCATGTATAGTTATTATCCTGCTGTGGTTTTGCTACTGACGGTGACGTTTTTAACACCTCTTCAGCATGCATGTATAGTAATTATCCTGCTGTGGTTTTGCTACTGACCGTGACGTCTGTTACACATTTTCAGCATGCATGTATAGTTATTATCCGGATGTGGTTTTGCTATTGACCGTGACGTCTGTAACACTTCTTCAGTATGCATGTATAGTTATTATCCTGCTGTGGTTTTGCTACTGACGGTGACGTTTTTAACACCTCTTCAGCATGCATGTATAGTAATTATCCTGCTGTGGTTTTGCTACTGACCGTAACGACTTTAAAACCTCTTCAGCATGCATGTATAATAGTTATCCTGCTGTGGTTTTGCTACTGACAGTGACGTCTTTAACACCTCTTCAGCATGCATGTATAGTAATTATCCTGTTGTGGGTTTGCTACTGATTCTGACGTCTCTAACACTTCTTCAGCAAGCATGTATAATAATTTTACTGATGTGTATTGCTACTGATCTTGACGTCTGTAAAACCTCTTCAGCACGCATGTATAGTAATTATCCTGCTGTGGTTTTGCTACTGACCGTGACGTCTTTAACACCTCTTCAGCATGCATGTATAGTAATTATCCTGCTGTGGTTTTGCTATTGACCGTGACGTCTGTAACACCTCTTCAGTATGCATGTATAGTAATTATCCTGCTGTGGTTTTGCTACTGACGGTGACGTTTTTAACACCTCTTCAGCATGCATGTATAGTAATTATCCTGCTGTGGTTTTGCTACTGACCGTGACGTCTTTAAAACCTCTTCAGCATGCATGTATAATAATTATCCTGCTAAGGTTTTGCTACTGACAGTGACGTCTTTAACACCTCTTCAGCATGCATGTATAGTAATTATCCTGTTGTGGGTTTGTTACTGATTGTGACGTCTGTAACACTTCTTCAGCAAGCATGTATAATAATTTTCCTGATGTGGTATTGCTACTGATCTTGACGTCGTTAAAACCTCTTCAGCACGCATGTATAGTAATTATCCTGCTGTGGTTTTGCTACTGACCGTGACGTCTTTAACACCTCTTCAGCATGCATGTATAGTAATTATCCTGCTGTGGTTTTGCTACTGACCTGTGAGGTCTTTAACACTCTTCAGCATGCATGTATAGTAATTATCCTGCTGTGGCTTTGCTACTGACCGTGACGTCTTTAACACCTCTTCAGCATGCATGTATAGTAATTAT
Source organism: Panopea generosa (assembly GCA_029582155.1). Taxonomy (NCBI): domain Eukaryota; kingdom Metazoa; phylum Mollusca; class Bivalvia; order Adapedonta; family Hiatellidae; genus Panopea; species Panopea generosa. The sequence goes on from CM055896.1 coordinate 89,375,163, forward strand.
CCTGCTGTGGTTTTGCTACTGACCGTGACGTCTTTAACACCTCTTCAGCATCCATGTATAATAATTATTCTGCTGTGGTTTTGCTACTGACAGTGACGTCTTCAACACCTCTTCAGCATGCATGTATAGTTATTATCCTGTTGTGGTTTTGCTACTGATTGTGACGTCTGTAACACTTCATTCAGCATGCATGTATAGTAATTATCCTGTTGTGATTTTGCTACTGATAGTGATGTCTGTAACACCTCTTAAGCATGCATGTATAGTAATTATCCTGTTGTGATTTTGCAACTGATTGTGACGTCTGTAACACCTCTTCAGCATGAATGTATAGTAATTATCCTGTTGTGGTTTTGTTACTGATCGTGACGTCTGTAACACCTCTTCAGCATGCATGTATAGTAATTTTCCTGTTGTGGTTTTGCTACTGATAGTGACGTCTGTAACACCTCTTCAGCATGCATGTATAGTAATTATCCGAATGTAGTTTTGCTACTGATTGTGACGTCTGTAACACCTCTTCAGCATGCATGTATAGTAATTTTCCTGTTGTGGTTTTGCTACTGATCGTGACGCCTTTAACACGTCTCCAACATGCATGTATAGTAATTATCCTGCTGTGGTTTTGCTACTGACCGTGACGTCTTTAACACCTCTTCAGCATGCATGTATAGTAATTATCCTGCTGTGGTTTTGCTACTGATCGTGACGTCTGTAACACCTCTTCAGCATGCATGTATAGTAATTATCCGAATGTGGTTTTGCTACTGATTGTGACGTCTTTAACACCTCTTAAGCATGCATGTATAGTAATTTTCCTGTTGTGGTTTTGCTACTGATCGTGACGTCTGTAACACCTCTTCAGCATGCATGTATAGTAATTATCCGAATGTGGTTTTGCTACTGATTGTGACGTCTTTAACACCTCTTAAGCATGCATGTATAGTAATTTTCCTGTTGTGGTTTTGCTACTGATCGTGACGTCTGTAACACGTCTTCAAGATGCATGTATAGTAATTTTCCTGCTGTGGTTTTGCTACTGACCGTGACGTCTTTAACACCTCTTCAGGATGCATGTATAGTAATTATCCTGATGTGGTTTTGCTTCTGACAGTGATGTCTGTAACACTTCTTCAGCATGCATGTATAGTAATTATCCTGCTGTGGTTTTGCTACTGATCATGACGTCTGTAACACTTCTTCAGCATGTATTTATAATAATTATCCTTCTGTGGTTTTGCTACTGGTCGTGACATCTGTTACACTTCTTCAACATGCATGTATAATAATTATCCTGCTGTGGTTTTGCTTCTGATCGTGACGTCTGTAACACTTCTTCAACATGCATGTATAGTAATTATCCTGCTGTGGTTTTGCTACTGACCGTGACGTCTGTAACACTTATTCAGCATGTATTTATAATAATTATCTTTCTGTGGTTTTGCTACTGACCGTGACATCTGTTACACTTCTTCAACATGCATGTATAATAATTATCCTGCTGTGGTTTTGCTACTGATCGTGACGTCTTTAACACTTCTTCAGCATGCATATATAGTTATTATCCTGCTGTGGTTTTTGCTACTGACCGTGACGTCTTTAACACCTCTTCAGCATCCATGTATAATAATTATCCTGCTGTGGTTTTGCTACTGACAGTGACGTCTTCAACACCTCTTCAGCATGCATGTATAGTTATTATCCTGTTGTGGTTTTGCTACTGATTGTGACGTCTGTAACACTTCTTCAGCATGCATGTATAGTAATTATCCTGTTGTGATTTTGCTACTGATAGTGATGTCTGTAACACATCTTAAGCATGCATGTATAGTAATTATCCTATTGTGATTTTGCTACTGATAGTGATGTCTGTAACACCTCTTCAGCATGAATGTATAGTAATTATCTGTTGTGGTTTTGCTACTGATTGTGACGTCTGTAACACATCTTCAGCAAGCATGTATAATAATTTTCCTGATGTGGTATTGCTACTGATCTTGACGTCTGTAAAACCTCTTCAGCACGCATGTATAGTAATTATCCTGCTGTGGTTTTGCTACTGACCGTGACGTCTTTAACACCTCTTCAGCATGCATGTATAGTAATTATCCGGATGTGGTTTTGCTATTGACCGTGACGTCTGTAGCACTTCTTCAGTATGCATGTATAGTAATTATCCTGCTGTGGTTTTGCTACTGATGGTGACGTTTTTAACACCTCTTCAGCATGCATGTATAGTAATTATACTGCTGTGGTTTTGCTACCCCCGTGACGTCTTTAAAACCTCTTCAGCATGCATGTATAATAATTATCCTGCTGTGGTTTTGCTACTGACAGTGACGTCTTTAACACCTCTTCAGCATGCATGTATAGTAATTATCCTGTTGTGGGTTTGTTACTGATTGTGACGTCTGTAACATTTCTTCAGCAAGCATGTATAATAATTTTCCTGATGTGGTATTGCTACTGATCTTGACGTCGTTAAAACCTCTTCAGCACGCATGTATAGTAATTATCCTGCTGTGGTTTTGCTACTGACCGTGACGTCTTTAACACCTCTTCAGCATGCATGTATAGTAATTATCCTGCTGTGGTTTTGCTACTGACCGTGAGGTCTTTAACACTCTTCAGCATGCATGTATAGTAATTATCCTGCTGTGGCTTTGCTACTGACCGTGACGTCTTTAACACCTCTTCAGCATGCATGTATAGTAATTATCCTGCTGTGGTTTTGCTACTGACCGTGACGTCTTTAACACCTCTTCAGCATCCATGTATAATAATTATCCTGCTGTGGTTTTGCTACTGACAGTGACGTCTTCAACACCTCTTCAGCATGCATGTATAGTTATTATCCTGTTGTGGTTTTGCTACTGATTGTGACGTCTGTAACACTTCTTCAGCTGCATGTATAGTAATTATCCTGTTGTGATTTTGCTACTGATAGTGATGTCTGTAACACATCTTAAGCATGCATGTATAGTAATTATCCTGTTGTGATTTTGCTACTGATAGTGATGTCTGTAACACCTCTTAAGCATGAATGTATAGTAATTATCCTGTTGTGGTTTTGCTACTGATTGTGACGTCTTTAACTCCTCTTCAGCATGCATGTATAGTAATTTTGTTGTAGTTTTGCTACTGATCGTGACGTCTGTAACACCTCTTCAGCATGCATGTATAGTAATTATCCGAATGTAGTTTTTGCTACTGATTGTGACGTCTGTAACACCTCTTAAGCATGCATGTATAGTAATTTTCCTGTTGTGGTTTTGCTACTGATCGTGACATCTTTAACACGTCTCCAACATGCATGTATAGTAATTATCCTGCTGTGGTTTTGCTACTGACCGTGACGTCTTTAACACATCTTCAGCATGCATGTATAATAATTATCCTGCTGTGGTTTTGCTGCTGATTGTGACGTCTTTAACACCTCTTCAGCATGCATGTATAGTAATTATCCTGCTGTGGTTTTGCTACTGATCGTGACGTCTGTAACACCTCTTCAGCATGCATGTATAGTAATTATCCGAATGTGGTTTTGCTACTGATTGTGACGTCTTTAACACCTCTTAAGCATGCATGTATAGTAATTTTCCTGTGGTGGTTTTGCTACTGATCGTGACGTCTGTAACACCTCTTCAGCATGCATGTATAGTAATTATCCGAATGTGGTTTTGCTACTGATTGTGACGTCTTTAACACCTCTTAAGCATGCATGTATAGTAATTTTCCTGTAGTGGTTTTGCTACTGATCGTGACGTCTGTAACACGTCTTCAAGATGCATGTATAGTAATTTTCCTGCTGTGGTTTTGCTACTGACCGTGACGTCTTTAACACCTCTTCAGGATGCATGTATAGTAATTATCCTGATGTGGTTTTGCTTCTGACAGTGATGTCTGTAACACTTCTTCAGCATGCATGTATAGTAATTATCCTGCTGTGGTTTTGCTACTGATCATGACGTCTGTAACACTTCTTCAGCATGTATTTATAATAATTATCCTTCTGTGGTTTTGCTACTGGTCGTGACATCTGTTACACTTCTTCAACATGCATGTATAATAATTATCCTGCTGTGGTTTTGCTTCTGATCGTGACGTCTGTAACACTTCTTCAACATGCATGTATAGTAATTATCCTGCTGTGGTTTTGCTACTGACCGTGACGTCTGTAACACTTCTTCAGCATGTATTTATAATAATTATCTTTCTGTGGTTTTGCTACTGACCGTGACATCTGTTACACTTCTTCAACATGCATGTATAATAATTATCCTGCTGTGGTTTTGCTACTGATCGTGACGTCTTTAACACTTCTTCAGCATGCATATATAGTTATTATCCTGCTGTGGTTTTGCTACTGATCGTGACGTCTTTAACACCTCTTCAGCATGCATGTATAGTAATTATCCTGCTGTGGTTTTGCTTCTGATCGTGACGTCTGTAACACTTCTTCAGTATGCATGTATAGTAATTATCCTGCTGTGGTTTTGCTTCTGACTGTGAATTCTTTAACACCTCTTCAGCATGCATGTATAGTAATTATCCTGCTGTGGTTTTGCTACTGACCGTGACGCCTGTTACACATTTTCAGCATGCATGTATAGTTATTATCCGGATGTGGTTTTGCTATTGACCGTGACGTCTGTAACACTTCTTCAGCATGCATGTATAGTAATTATCCTGTTGTGGGTTTGCTACTGATTGTGACCTCTGTAACACTTCTTCAGCATGCATGTATAATAATTTTCCTGATGTGGTATTGCTACTGATCTTAACGTCTGTAAAACCTCTTCAGCACGCATGTATAGTAATTATCCTGCTGTGGTTTTGCTACTGACCGTGACGTCTTTAACACCTCTTCAGAATGCATGTATAGTAATTATCCGGATGTGGTTTTGCTATTGACCGTGCGTCTGTAACACTTTTTCAGTATGCATGTATAGTAATTATCCTGCTGTGGTTTTGCTACTGATGGTGACGTTTTTAACACCTCTTCAGCATGCATGTATAGTAATTATCCTGCTGTGGTTTTGCTACTGACCGTGACGTCTTTAAAACCTCTTCAGCATGCATGTATAATAATTATCCTGTGTGGTTTTGCTACTGACAGTGACGTCTGTAACACTTCTTCAGCATGCATGTATAGTAATTATCCTGTTGTGGTTTGCTACTGATTGTACGTCTGTAAACTCTTCAGCACATGTATAATAATTTCCTGTGTGGTTTGCTACTGATCTTGACGTCGTTAAACCTCTTCAGCACGCATGTATATAATTATCCTGCTGTGGTTTTGCTACTGACAGTGACGTCTTTAACCTCTTCAGCATGCATGTATAATAATTATCCTGCTGTGGTTTTGCTACTGACAGTGACGTCTTTAACACTCTTCAGCATGCATGTATAGTAATTATCCTGCTGTGGGTTTGTACTGACCGTGACGTCTGTAACACTCTTCAGCAAGCATGTATAGTAATTATCCTGTGTGGTTTTGCTACTGATCTGACGTCTTTAACACCTCTTCAGCATCCATGTATAATAATTATCCTGCTGTGGTTTTGCTACTGACGTGACGTCTTTAACACCTCTTCAGCATGCATGTATAGTAATTATCCTGTGTGGTTTGCTTACTGACCGTGACGTCTTTAACACTTCTTCAGCAAGCATGTATATAATTTCCTGCTGTGGTTTGCTACTGATCTGACGTCGTTTAAACTCTTCAGCATGCATGTATAGTAATTATCCTGCTGTGGTTTGCTACTGACCGTGACGTCTTAACACCTCTTCAGCATGCATGTATAGTAATTATCCTGCTGTGGTTTTGCTACTGACCGTGAGGTCTTTAACACTCTTCAGCATGCATGTATAGTAATTATCCTGCTGTGGCTTTGCTACTGACCGTGACGTCTTTAACACTCTTCAGCATGCATGTATAATAATTATCCTGCTGTGGTTTTGCTACTGACCGTGACGTCTTTAACACCTCTTCAGCATGCATGTATAGTAATTATCCTGCTGTGGTTTTGCTACTGACCGTGAGTCTAACACTCTTCAGCATGCATGTATAGTAATTATCCTGCTGTGGCTTTGCTACTGACCGTGACGTCTTAACACCTCTTCAGCACATGTATAGTAAGTATCCTGCTGTGGTTTTGCTACTGACGTGACGTCTTTAACACCTCTTCAGCATGTATAATAATTATCCTGCTGTGGTTTTGCTACTGACAGTGAGTCTTTAACACTCTTCAGCATGCATGTATAGTTATTATCCTGTGTGGTTTGCTACTGACCGTGACGTCTTAACACTCTTCAGCATGCATGTATAGTAATATCCTGTGTGATTTTGCTACTGATAGTGACGTCTTAACACCTCTTAACATGCATGTATAGTAATTATCCTGTTGTGATTTTGCACTGATTGTGACGTCTGTAACACCTCTTCAGCATGATGTATAGTATTATCCTGTTGTGGTTTTGCTACAGATTGTGACGTCTTAACACCACTTCAGCGTGCATGTATAGTAATTTCTTGTGTGGTTTTGCTACTGATAGTGACGTCTGTAACACTCTTCAGCATGCATGTATAGTAATTATCCTGTGTATTTTGCAACTGATTGTGACGTCTGTAACACCTCTTAGCATGCAGTATAGTAATTTCCTGTTGTGGTTTTGCTACTGATTGTGACGTCTTTAACACGTCTCCAGCATGCATGTATAGTAATTTTCTGCTGTGGTTTTGCTACTGACGTGACGTCTGTTAACACCTCTTCAGCATGCATGTATAGTAATTATCCGAATGTAGTTTTGCTACTGATTGTGACGTCTGTAACACCTCTAAGCATGCATGTATAGTAATTTCCTGTTGTGGTTTTGCTACTGATCGTGACGTCTTAACACGTCTCCAACATGCATGTATAGTAATTTTCCTGTTGTGGTTTTGCTACTGACCGTGACGTCTTTAACACCTCTTCAGCATGCATGTATAATAATTATCCTGCTGTGTTTTGCTGCTGATTGTGACGTCTTTAACACCTCTTCAGCATGCATGTATAGTAATTATCCTGTTGTGGTTTTGCTACTGATCGTGACGTCTGTAACACCTCTTCAGCATGCATGTATAGTAATTATCCGATGTGGTTTGCTACTGATTGTGACGTCTTTAACACCTCTTAGCATGCATGTATAGTAATTTCCTGCTGTGGTTGCTACTGATCGTGACGTCTTAACACGTCTTCAGCATGCATGTATAGTATTTTCCTGCTGTGGTTTTGCTACTGACCGTGACGTCTTAACACCTCTTCAGGATGCATGTATAGTAATTATCCTGAATGTGGTTTTGCTTCTGACGTGACGTCTGTAACACTCTTCAGCATGCATGTATAGTAATTATCCTGCTGTGGTTTGCTACTGATTGTGACGTCTGTAACACTTCTTCAGCATGTATTTATAATTTCCTCTGTGGTTTTGCTACTGGTCGTGACATCTGTTACACTTTCTTCAACATGCATGTATAATAATTATCCTGCTGTGGTTTTGCTACTGACAGTGACGTCTGTAACACTCTTCAGCATGCATGTATATAGTTATCCTGCTGTGGTTTTGCTACTGAGTGACGTCTGTAACACTCTTCAGCATGCATTATAGTAATTATCCTGCTGGTTTTGCTACTGACGTGACGTCTGTACACTTCTTCAACATGTATTTATAATAATTATCTGCTGTGGTTTTGCTACTGATCACGTGACATCTGTACACTTCTTCAGCATGCATGTATAATAATTATCCTGCTGTGGTTTTGCTACTGATCGTGACGTCTTTAACACTCTTCAGCATGCATATATATTATTATCCTGCTGTGGTTTTGCTACTGATCGTGACGTCTTAACACCTCTTTCAGCATGCATGTATAGTAATTATCCTGCTGTGTTTTGCTACT